>PITA01003132.1:37209-135541 GCA_004023965.1 Spilogale gracilis | reverse complement strand
AAACATCCGTTCCTGATGTTTTTTTTTTTTTAAACAATTTATGTATTTATTGGAGGGAGAAAGAGAGAGAGAGTATGCCTGAGTGGGGGGAGGGCAGAGGAAGAGAATCTTCAAGCAGCCTCTCTGTTGAGCTTTATTTCATGACCCATGAGATCATGAGTGGAGCCAAAAGAGTCAGACACTTAACCAACTGAGCTACCCAGGTGCCCCATTGATGGTTAATGCCTGCATCAATTATCATGGTGTCTGCCTAATAATGATTTTCCATTTCCCTAATTACTTCTCAATTTATAACTGAAATTCTACTGTAAGAAAGAACTGTTCCTTCTCTCCCATTTATTAAAGTATTTATATAAGTATAAATATATGGATATTTATTTTATTCTACTGATTAGAATCCAGCACTACCTTTATTTATAATCCAACACTAAAATTGTTCCAGATTTGGCCAATGGGCACTCCCTTAGGTTGGCTCTTGGCCTCTTTTCACAGGATGACTTTTTTTTTTTTTAAAACATTTTCTTACTTGTTGTTCTGGGATTAGCTTATATTTTCCCTACCTCAGCTCTAGAATAAGCCATTTATGCAAAAAGCATTGGATACCTTTTATTGGAGAATGACATTTGAGTCTCAGATCGGGACACTAGGCATGCTTACTGCTACTGGGTATCATTGTTTCATGCATTCTCAGCAAACAGTGCTAGGAAATATATGTATGTATAGTAATACCTGCATAAAGTCCATCTATATTTTTGTATCTATCTTTATACATATTAAGAACCATGAGTTCATATCAAGACCTCTGATTCCAACAGAAAGCCATAGGATTTATTCTAGCCTTCTCACTTTTCCTTGTTTATAACTTCTCTCTCTGATACTGAGAAATTTTGATTTCATTATCTTCACTATATCTACTTATTTGTTCAATTCCAGTATATACATAAAGTAGATTCAGAATAAACCATAGCTTTTAAAAAACAGTTACTTTTAGAGGGAAAATGGGGATGGGGTAGCAGGCATGGGGGGGTATGACACATCTCTGAGCATACCTTTTTATGTAGCTTACATATATAACCAAGAAAATGTTTCCCATTCATGCAAAAATAATTTAAGTCACTCAGCAATGGACAATGAAATAAAAGAGATGATAAATGAACCTAACACACTGTTATAAAACACATTGAAGGGGATGGGAAAGACAAGAAATAAGCTAATGACAACAAGAACTGTACATATTGTGATAGAGATAGCAAGTTTGTCTGACCAGGATTTGAACGAGAATAGAGTTTACTGAGATTCAGCATTGTGGGAAAAGCCAAAATTCCTTCATTAGTGTCATCTCTTAATACTTAGATATTTAGAGGTAATTAAATATTAGAGGTATATATTTAGTGCAAATTAAATTGGAATCTCTCTTAAGTACAGCTAAATATACCTCTGTGGTCAGGGCTAGTCTTTTCATTTTATAGATGCAGAAGTGGAACTCAAGAGACATAGTCGTATAATGAAGATTAGAAACCATGTGCTGAGCTTTTTCTACATTACACACTAGCTTTGGTTGAAAAAAGTTCCAAAGAGTAGGTTAAACTGACTCTTGAGAGAGAAATGTAAAATGATTCAATGCTGAGTTATATAGTGATTCATGTATTCTTTGCATAAGATTACTTATAGTATTTGCTACAACCTGTGCTTAAAAAAGATTTTTGCTATGGGTAACATCAGAATTTTAAATATTTTTATTGTAAAGAAGTCTTCATTTCCTTGGCATTTTTGTAAACGTGCACATTCTATAGAGTTAAAAACTTAAGTCAGAAAAATATTTAAGTCACTACTGGGATCTTTTTTCAGCTCAATTAAAAAATAAGGAATAACATACTAAACACTTTTATGGTTATCAGATTAGTTATTAATTAGTTATTACTCTTTTTTTTTTTAAAGATTTTTTATTTATTTGACAGAGAGAAACACAGCCAGAGAAGGAACACAAACAGGGGGAGCGAGAGAGGGAGAAGCAGGCTTCCCGCCGAGTAGAGAGCCCAGTGTGGGACTCGATCCCGGGTCTCCGGGATCATGACCTGAGCTGAAGGCAGTCGCTTAACCAATTGAGCCACCCAGGTGCCCCAAGAATCTGAGTTTTACTGTGAAAACAGTAGAGCTTTATCAAGCTGGCTTTAAAGCAAGCTCTTTTCTTGGTAACTCAAGTTTTCCTTTTCTGCTTCAGGAGCAGGTTGGTTTGGTCAACCACCTACAATTTGATAGACTAACTTTTCAAATTCAGAATTTAAATTAATTTACTGAGAAGTCTTGGTTGCCTCACAAATGGCAAGATTTCATCCTTTTTTACAGCTGAGTAGTATTGGATTATATATAGATATGCATTACACATTATCCTTATCCATTCATCAATCAATGGACATTTACATTGTTTCAAAAACTTTGTTATTATAAGTAATGCTGCAGTGAACATATGGGTGCATATATCTTTTCAAATTAGTGCTTTCCTTGTTTTCAGATAAATATCCAGAAATTGAATTGCTGGATTATACGGCAGTTCCATTTTTAAGTTTCTGAGGAACCTCCATGTTGTTTTCCATAGGGGCTATATCAACTTACATTCTCACCAACAATGCATGAGGGCTCCCTTTTCTTCTAACACTTTTTATTTATTTATTTTTAATAACAACCATTTTGACAGGTGTATAAGGTGATACTGTGGTTTTCATTTGTATTTCCGTGATGATTGGTACTGTTGAGCATCTTTTCATATGCCTATTAGTCCATATTTGGAAAAATGATTCTTGAGATCCTCTGTGAATATTTAACTGGACTGCTTTTCTTGTGTTCTTGCTACTGAGTTGAGTTTTTTATAGGATTTTGGAATATATGAATATATGATTTGCAAATATCTTCTCCCATCCAGCAGTTTGCCTTTTCATTTTGTCAATGATTTCCTTCACTGTGCAGAAACTTTTTGTTTTGTTTAATTCCAATTGGTTTTTTATTTTTGCTTTTGTTGTCATTGTTTCTAGAATCAGATCCAAATACATATCAATGAGACTAATGTCAGAAAGCTCACCTATGTTTTCTTCTAGTAGTTTTATAGTTTCTAGCCTTAGATCAAGTCTTCAATCCATTCTGAGGTAATTTTTGTATGTAATGTTAGACAGTGGTCCAGTTTTATTATATTGCCTGTGGCTGTCAAGTTTTCCTCATATCTTTTATTGATGAGACTGTCCTTCCTTTAACCATATATCTGTGAGTTTATTTCTCGGTTTTCTCTTCTGTTCCACTGATCTACATGTCTATTTTTCACACCAACATCATACTGTTTGGATTCCTATAGCTTTGTGTTGTAATTTCAAATCAGTGAGCAATGTGTCTCTAGCTTTGTTCTTGTTTTTCAGGATTCCTCTGACTATTTGGGATTTATGTGGTTTTGAAAACATCTTAGGGTAGTTTATTCTATTCCTGTAAAAAACGCCATCGGAATTTTGATAGTAATTGGATTGATGTGTATATTGCTCTAGGTAATATGGACATTTTAACAATATTAATTCTTCCAATTCATGAGCACAAAAGAACTTCCAATTATTAGTGCCTTCTTCAATTTCATTGAAGTCTTATATCTTTCACTATTGTCTTATATCTTACAGTATAGAAGTCTTTCACCTCCTTGATTAAATTTATTCCCAGGTATTTTATTTTTGAAGTAATTGTAAAGTGGACTGTTTTCTTAATTTCTCTAATAGCGCACTGTTAGTGTATAAAAATGCAACAGACTTTCATACATTTATTTTGTACCCCGCAGCTTCATCGAATTTATTTATTAGTTCCAAAGTTTTTTGGTGGAGTCTTCAGGGTTTTCTATATATTAAAATCATGTACTTTGCAAATAATGACAGTTTTTACTTCTTCCTCTCTTTCCAATTTGGATGACTTTATTTCTTTTTCTTGCCTAATTGCATGGCTAGGACTTTCAATACTCTGTTGAAAAAAGTGGTGAGAGTGGACATCCTTGTCTTATACCTGATCTTAAGGAAAAGCTTTTCACCATTGAGTGTCTGATGTTAACTGTGTGTTCATTATATACAGCATTCATCATGTTGAAGTGTGCTCTGTCTATATCCACTTCATTGAGAGTTTTTATTACAAATGGATATTGAGGTTTTTTTCAATTCTTTTTCTGCATTACTGTGATGATCATTTAGTTTTTATTCTTCATTTTGTTAATGTGGTATGTCACACTGATTTGTAGATGTTGAACCATCCTTGCACTCCTGAAATAAATTCTGGTTGACCATAATATATAATCTTAATGTATTATTGAATTTTGTCTGTTAAAATTTCACTGAGGATTTCTGTACTTATGTTCATCAGGGATACTGGCCTATAATTTTCCTTTTTTTGGTTGCATCCTTGTCTGGTTTTGGTAGAAGGGTAATACTAGCTTTGTAAAATAAATTTGGAAGCATTCCCTTTTCTTCAGTTTTTTGGAAGAGTTTGAGAAAGATAGATACTAACTTTTTTTGAATGTTTGGTAGAATTCACCAGTGAAGCCACCTGGTCCTGGACTTCTGTTTGTTGGGATTTTTTGATTACTAATTCAATCTTCTTGCTAGTAATTTATCTTTTTATATTTTTTTCTATTTATTTATGATCTAGTCTTAGAATCCATTTCTTCTAGGTTGTCCAGTTGTATTGAATTGTTCATGGTATTCTCTTATGATCCTTTGTTTTCTTTGGTGTTAGTTGTAACTTATCTTTCCTTTCTGATTTTATTTATTTGAGCCCCCTCTTTTCTTCTTGGTGAGTCTAGCTAACGGCTTATTGATTTTATTAATCTTTTAAGGAACCATCTCTTACTTTCATTGATCTTTTCTATCGTCCTTTCAGTGTCCATTTCATTTATTTCTTCTCTCATTTTCATTCTTTTCTTCTTTCTAAGACTATATTGTTTTAGTTGAAGCATGTTCATAATTGCCTTTTTAAATATTTTTATAATGGCTGCAATCCATGAAGATCCAGGTCAGGTAATTCTAACATCTTTATCATCTTAGTGTTGGTGTGTGTGGACTATCTTTTCTAATTAAGTTGAAGTTTTTCTGTTTCTGGGTATGACAAGTGATTTTTGAGTGAAACTTGGAGTTTTAAGTTATCACATAGAGACACTAAATCTTATTTAAATCTTCTATTTTAGCAGGACTCCTGTGTGAAAGAAGGCATTGTCCCATTATTGTCAAGTGTTAAGGTTTTTGTGTGTTGGCTTCTCTAGCATCCAGTCTGATCTATGAGAGATGTATAAGAGGGTACATAAGCTAAAAGAAAACCCAGGGAACTCACTGCAGTATTGTTCCTTGGTTTCTCAGGTCCCTAAGCCTGTCTGTCTCCTTCTATCTACCTTTTAGAATCTTCTATTTGTTTTATATGTAATACTGAGATTTTATGCTGTATTAATTAGGAGAAATAGAGAAAAGTGTATCTATTCCATCCTTCTAGAAGAGGTCTCTATAGTTTTTTTTTTAAACTGATAAAGAATTATGTGATTATCTCATTTTACTTCTTCCTGGATGCCTTATGCAGGGCCACAAAAACTCCTTAATCTCTATTCATATTTTATATAAGAAATATTTCTTAAGAAAGAAAAGTGACACACAGATGGAATTTCCAGGTAGCTCAGAGTTTAAAAGTATACTTACAAAGAACAGAAAGAACGTCATATAGCCAAGGATAAATATATGAGTCAAGAAAATGTAAGGTCTAAATAGTGCCAGGAAGATAAAAAATGTAAAAAACATGAAGCTCTCAAAATGCTAAGGAAAGCAAGGAGGGGGAAACCATTTTCTTGAAATTGATGATATAATTAATGAAGAGTAAGATTAAAAAAGAAAAGCACCTTAATTCACTCCTTGGTAGGAGTTTTTTTAGGCATATAATATGGATTAAGCATTAGTGGTAAAAGATAGAGATCAGTAAGATACAGTCTTTGCCCTCAACAATTTTTTAGTGACACAGAGGGATCAGTTGATCACATTGTCAAGCACAACACAATATGTAAAAGCTATGCAAATTGTGGAAAGATAATTTATTATGTCTATGGAGGTTAGGCAATTGTTTAGAGAGAAGGTGACAAAAAGAAGAGAAGGAAATGCTCGGAAGATGGAATAGAATACACAACGGTTTGAAGAAATGAATGAGTACTGACAAAGAGAGTGGTGCAAAATCAAGTTTGAAAAGATGATGCATAATTGTCATGTTAAAGAATTTAGACTCAAATCTTATGGGCAACCAGGAACTACAAGAATTAGTTTTGATTTTTCTCTTCCAGGAAGTGTAAGTTCAGGAAGCAAAAGAGAATCAAAACTCAGGATAGGTAAATCATTATACAGAAGCACTTGGGTGTCCTGGCTCATATTAAATATCTTTAGAAAACATAAAATCACTTGAAATTAAATCACTGACCTTGTTAAGATCTTTGAGGAACAGTGAAGATTAGGAGATGAACAAATGTCATTTAATTTGCACCTTCTACCTCTGATTTCCTTTTGTAAATTACAAATCAGAAATATTTGATGTATATCCTACAAATGTTTTCTAGAATAGATATAAAGTTTGTGTGTCTGTATGTGTTCAAAAAAACCCCACATTTATCATGAGCATCCAGGATGGGTTCACTGAAAAAAAGTTGTATAAACTGGCCTCATATCCATTTTTGACAGTATTACTAGGAAACATGATCTTATATATTTTTGAAAATATGGATGAATTAAAAAAATTGAATAAATATATTTTTAAAAGTGGTTATTTATAGAATGATGACAATAGAAGAAAGCTAGTGCCATGCCACTAGGTCTGTTCTTGGCCTAACTTATCACATTTCTCGATGACAAGAAGGACATGGACATGAAAAGTGACAGAATCAGAATAAAAAACAGATTCCAATAAAATTAAGGGTAATAAATGTCTCATAACTAGATCCCCTCCAAATATAACCATCAAATGGAGGAAACCATGGAATCATCTTAAGCACCTCTTTCTTTTGCAATCCTGACCAAGTCCATCAATAAGTCCTATTGACTCCTACTTTCAAAATATACCAGAATTTGGTAACTTCTCACTCTTTATTGCTACTGTCCTAGTTCAAACTGCCACCTTAGATTATGGAAATAGCCTCTTTATTGGTCTTCCTGCTCTTACCCTTGCCTTCTGTAGTTTATTCTCAAAACAGCAGCCAGAGTCATATTTCCAAAATAAAAATCAAATTATACTATTACTCTAATTTGAATTCTTCTAATGTCTCCATATCTCAATAAAAGTATTCCCAGGATGCCTGGGTGGCTCAGTTGTTTAGGTGTCTAACTCTTGATTTTGGTCCAGGTCATGATCTCAGGGTCATGGGACTGAGACCCACTTTGGGCTCACTGCTTCGCAGGGAGTCTGCTTGGGATTATCTCCCTTTCCTTCTGCTCCTCTCCCTGCTCATGTTCTTCCTCTTTAAAAATAAATAAATAAATCTTTAAAAAAAAAAGTATTCTCAATAGCTTTTAAGACCTTAAATATTCTGGAATTCCATTAATTCACTGGCTTCTTTTCTACTCATCTCTCCCTCCTTCACTTTGTTCATGAGTCTCCTGCTGTTCCTAAATAATGAGATCTTTGTTTTTTTAGTGTATTAAATATCCCAGCGATGACCTGAGAATAGACTGAATTGTTTGAATCATTATACCATACACTGGAAAGCAACATAACTTGAAAAAAAAAAAGAAAAAAAAACAACAAAACAAAGTTCATGAAATTAGTAGGAAAAAAAATCAAAGTGATGGCTCATGGCCCATGGATACAAAATTGATCAGAAGAGTACTTTACCACTATGTTATTCTTTCCAAAATCCCACATTCTCATATAATTGTGAAAAAAGAAAAACCCACAAAACAGACAAACCTAAACCACAAACACCTCTCCAGTACTCTTCAAAACTGTCAAGGACATGAGAAACAACAAAAGGCTGTCTCCTGAAACTGAGGAGACATAACTAAATACTATACAGTAGGCTGGAGTGGATCCTTAACAAAGAGGATGTTAACGGAAAAACTAGTGAAATCCAAATAAAGTCTGGAGTTTAGGTTAAAAATTGAATGTTCTAATGCATGAACAAAATTTGTAATCTCCACTAATTGAGAAATTTGCTAATACATCTAAATAAGAATTTATAATTTTTTCATGTGGTTTTACACATCTGTTCTCTTTTATAGCTCTTACTGATGTATAAAGATGACTTTGAATTCAGTTAGTTTGTATCCAAAAACTTGCCAAATTCCCTTATTATTTCTAATAATTTAGTTGGATTCCTTTTTATATACAGCTGTATCATCTGTAAATAATGAGAGCTTTGTTTTTTTTTCCTTTCTAACCCCTATATTTATTGATTTATTTTCTTGTCTTATTGCACTGGGTAGCGATTTTAATAAAAGACTTGTTCTTGATTGCAAAAACCATTTTCAACATTTTGTCGTTAAGTATAATGTGATAGATTTTAAAGAAACATACTTTATTAGAACAGTGAAGTACCCTCTATTCCTACGTTTCTGGCTTTTATACTATCCATATGCACTAAATTTTACTTAATGGTTTTCTGTCTGTTGAGATGAACATTTGGTTCATCTCATTTAGTCTGGTAAAGTCGTATTTTTTACTTGGTTTAAGTGTTATTCTGACCTTGCATCCCACATACATACATATATATATTTTGTATAACTAATATTTTGCTTGGAATTACTGTGTCTTTTTACAGTGGAATGAGTCTGTAATTTTCCTCTCTTAAACTTATTTCATTTTGGTATTGAGGTTATGGTAGCCTCATTTAAAGGTCTGGGGAATCTTCCCTCTTACACTAGGTTTTAGAAGAGTTGTCTAAACCTGGAATGATTAGTCCCTTGAATGCTTAGAAAAACTTGCCAGTGATGCCATCTGGGCTAGAGTTTTCTTTGTAGGACAGAAAAAACATACAAATTTTATAATATATATGTATATGATATATATGATATATGTATACACAAACACACATACACACATACAGATATATAAATTATCATACAGAAAATTTTATTATTTTTTCTTTTGATGTATGGTTCTTTGAATTATTTTTTGACTTTAAATTTATTTTATTTTTTCAGTTTCCAAGGTTCATTGCCCATGCCCCACACCCAGTGCTCCATGCAATAGGTGCCCTTTTTAACACATGTATAGTTTCATGTAAGCACCACCAAAATCAGGATACGGAACAGTTCCATCACCCCCCCAAAACTCCCTAATGCTATCCCTTTACAGTCACTGTCTCCCCAACTTCAGCCCCTAGCAACCACTGATTTGTTACCCAAGGTATACTCTTTTTGAAAATGTCATATGTATAGAATCACATAATATGTAACCTTTTGAGACTGGCTTCTTTTACTCAGGATAATGACTCTGAGATCCATCAAACTTGTTATTTTAATAGTTTGCTCATTTTTACTGCTAAGCAGTAGGCCATTATATTGATGTACTATAGTTTCCTTACCCTTTCATCTGCTGAAGGACAATGGGTTATTCCCAGTTTTTGGCAATTATGAACAGAGCTTCTTTAAGTGATAGTGTACAAGTTTTTGGGTCACCCTAAGTTTTGATTTCCCTAGAAAAATATCCAGGAGTGGGACTACTGGGTCATACGGTTAAATTTATATTTAATTTTATGATAAACTACCAAACTGTTTTCTAGAGTGACTTATCACTTAAAATGAGCAATGTACAAGCGTTGCAGTTGTTCCATAGCTTCACTACCTCTTTATGGGAATATTTTTGACTATCACCTCAATTTATTTAGAGGTTTTAGAACTATTCCTGTTTCCCAATTATTTCCCAGCCAGTTTTGGTTAAGAATTTCTACTACCTTTATCCATACTTTCAAATTTATTAGAATGCAGCTGTTCATGATACTTCCTTTTTACCTTTACAATGTCCGTAGTATCTTAGTTATGTCCTCTTTCATTTTCTTTTCAATTTTACTTATTTATTTGTCAGAAAGAGAGAGAAAGAGAGTGCACACAAGCAGGCCGAACAGTAGGCAGAGGGAGAAGCAGGCTCCTTGCCAAGCAAGGAGTCTGATGCGTAACTCAATTCCAGGACCCTGGGCTCATGACTTGAGCCGAAGGCAGATGCTTAACCGACTGAGCCACCCAGGTGTCCCATCCTCGTTCATTCTTGATTTCAACTATTTATATATTATTTCTCTCTTTTTTTCTTGGTCAATCTTGTCAAAAGTTTGTCAATAGTTTTCAAAGAATAGAGTTTTGCCTATGTTGACCTTTTGTACTGTAGCTTTATTTTCAATTTTACATTACTTTTTTAATTTTTACTTCAAAAATTTCAGTTTACTGTTCCGTAAGTTCTTAAAATGATGGTTAGCCCATTGACTTTCATCCAGAACCTTTACTAACATATGTACTTTCCCTCTAAACATTGCTTTTTATAAATATTCCATATTGAAAATTATGGAATTAAGATTTACTGAAATTTCAATTGAAACAATTTATTGAAAATTATTTGGGATTAATTACTATGTACACTGCTTATACACCTAATGCATACTTTCAGATCTTCTATATCCTCATTGGTTTTGTGTGATTATTCTATCAATGACTGACTAACTGAGGTGTGTTCAATATTCCACAGTGACTAGATTTGTATTTCTCTCCTTGTAAATTGTCCGTTTTTCTTATTCTATATTTGAAGCCTTGTTATAGGTACAAACACATTTAAAATAACATTTTATTAGGAAATGTAATTTTTCATTATTATAAAGTAATCCTATTATCTATAATAATGTTTTTAAGCCCTAAAAATTGATATTATCTGAAACTGACTTAGTCACATCCACTTCTTAAAGTATTTTCATAGGGAATACTCTACCTATTGTATCTATTTTTCCATTTGTAATTTTCTCAATTATTACATCTCAGATATTCTATTAAGGATCTCTTTCCTCATGCCTAAAATGCATTCCTTAAAATTTGCTTTTGTAGTAAGTATAGTAAAATTTTCTATTTTCAAACTTGTCTGAAATCATTACCTTATTTCCCCTTTCTTAAGAGATATTTTTGCTAAATACAGACATCTTTTTACTGCCTGGCTTCCACTGTGGTTACTAAAAATTCAGCAGTCAGTCTAACTGTCACTCTCTCCAACACAATCTCACTTTCCTGAATTTACTTTTATGAGTTTTCTTTTTGTTTTGGTTGTTCTGTAATTTCACCATAATGTCAATGGGGGTAGATTTATTTATAATTCTTGAGATTTCTTGGTTTTCATGAGTCTGGGGCCTAGTGTCCGTTGTCAATACTGAAAAAATCTCAGCCTTCAAATCTTGCTCATCTCTTCAAATATTGCTGCTTCCCTATTCTCTCTTCTCAAATTAAGATATATATTGGACCTTGTCATTATATCCTTCATGTTTATCCCATTTTTGGTATTTTTTTATCTCTGTCTTTCTGAGTAGTATTTAGTATAATTTCCACCATTTTCCAATTCTTTAATTCTTTATTCAATTGTTTACTTTATTAAAATCCATTCTTTGGGGATGCCTGGGTGGCTCGGTGGTTAAACCTCTGCCTTCATCTCAGGTCATGGTCCCGGAGTCCCAGGATCGAGCCCCGCATCGGCTATCTGCTCGGCGGGAAGCCTGCTTCTCCCTCTTTCACTCCCACTGCTTGTGTTCCCTCTCTGGCTGTGTTTCTCTCTGTCAAATAAATAAAATCTTTAAAAAAAACCCCATCCTTTGAATCTCAATTTCTATGATTCTAATTTTTCATTTTTAGAAGTTCCATTTGGTTCTTCTTAAAATCTGTTGGTTATATTTTATTCTCTCAGAGCAGGTAGTTTCAAATTTGTCCATTTTTCTTGAAAAATGACAGTCATTTTATAATCTGTATCTGATAACTTTACTTGTTAAAATCCTTATGGGTGAGTTTCTGCTTCCTTTTGTTTCTGGTAATTGTCACTCATGTTGCTCTCTTCTTGCTAATTTATTTGGGAAATTTCTCTAGAGCCTGGCGAAAGGTATGCTCCTCCAAAAGATTTGGATTTGCTTCTTCTTCTTTTTTTTTAAGATTTTATTTATTTATTTGACAGAGAAAAATACAGCTAGAGAGGGAACACAAGCAGGGGGAGTGAGAGAGGGAGAAACAGGCTTCTGCCGAGCATGGACCCCGACGTGGGGCTCAATCCCGTGTCTCTGGGATCATGACCTGAGCCAAAGGCAGTTGCTTAACCAACTGAGCCACCCAGGCGCCCCGGATTTGCTTCTTCTTGGTGTCTATGAGTATTAGCAGCAATTCTACTTTATACTCACTTATGTGGAATATAAGAAACAGTGCAGAGGATCATAGGGGAAAGGAGGGAAAGTGGATTGGAAAGAAATCAGAGAGGTAGACAAACCATTAGAGACTCTTAACTATAGGAAACAAACTGAGGGTACCTGAAGGGGAGGGATGTATGGGGATAGGGAACTGGGCGATGGGCATTAAGGGGGCATGTGATATAATGAGCACTGGGTGTTACATACAACTGATAATTAGCTGAATTTTATTTCTGAAAGTAAAGATGTACTTTATGTTGGTTAATTGAATTTAAATAAAAAATAAAGTTGCATAAAATAAAATTAAATATTGGCAATTAAAAAAAAACCTCACTTATGGCTTGAGAGTTACTAGGCCCTAGAGTAATGTGAATTTAAACTGTAAATCAATGCAAAACAGATGGTGGTTACTCCTTGGCAGAGACAGTCCTCCATTTCCCCAATCCCTCGCCAAGGCAATTTTGTTTGCTAACTCCTGAGGATGGTAGAGAAGGTAGAGGGTTTGCTTTTAGTTCACCATAGTCCATCACATTGTTAAGATGTAATTCAACTAGGAGAGGGTCTGCTATTAAAAACTATGTCTTACATTACCCTGGGTAGGCAAATGTCTTTAAGGCCAGAGTCTTCTATTCTGTGCTCTGCTTACCCTTGTGGGTTCCTGTCCTCACTTAGATTTTGATATATTATTGTCTACTATTTAGTTATCTCTTTTAAAGCTTTCAAGAGGATTTAATTATTTCTAAATCTAGCACAATTAGTTATTTTCAGTGAACAGTTCAAATAACTTATCTCAACATATTTCAGAAACAGAACCTCTTCACTGGTTTTTCATCTTTCTTTTTCCCTCTATGTCCCTCTTTCTCTTATCTCCCCTTTTTCCAGAAAAATCATTACCTACTTGTTTCCACATTAACACTCTGGATCAGCTACACTAATAGATCAAATCTGGTCCCAGATAGCAAATATACATGAAAATCCTTGCTCCCAAAAGTTTTGAGCTCAATATTCAGTTTAATAAGTTAACAGCTTTGCTGTTGATGAGTTGTGATAATAAATAAGCAATTTAATTTCTCTGGGTTCTGCTTTCTAGAAGCCTACGACTTGTCAGTCCTTCTGTTTTCTTTCCTGCAATAACAAACCAACTCTAATATACTCTACCTCTTACATTCCTGTTAAACCTCTCCTTTTTATTCTTATTTCAAGGGCCATTTCTTAGGTCCAAAACTCTCATCATTGCCTGCATTTTCATAGCCTCTTTACTGAAGGTGCTACCTGTCTACACTCTCTCCCTCCAAAATTCAATCTCCATATTGCTACCAGACTTATTTTTAAAGTATGTATCAATGACGTTCTCATGGCTTTTAATGTCAAAGTTCAACTTCCTTGACTTAGTACACAGTGCCCTTCATAGCCTTTTCCTTGTTTACTTCTCTGATCTCATTTTCAAACCTCTATGGCTTCATGTATACTGCTTCTGTTGGAAATGCCTTATTTTACTGCTCCTTTACCTAATCAACCTCTACTAGTCCTTTCTAACTCAAGACCAGCACTGTTTCACTCAGAAATTCTTTCAGAACTTCTCTTCCTCTCTCTGATTTGGATTTTCCTGCTTAATGTTTCCACAGAACTCTAAATTTACATCTACATCAAACTGTAATGAATTTGTGACTTATTTATTCTTCTCAGTAAACTACAAGCACTTTTCATATAGAGACAGTCTTAATTCAAGTTTGCAACTCCATTCCTGCAGAATTTGCTTTAAGGACCAATGAACAAGGCTTTATTATAAAATGAGGGGGCAGTTAAGTGGATTTTGAAAGTTCTTCATTAGCTATAAGTTTGTCCTGTTGTAGAAATCTTAACTACTGCTATACTGTGCCTATTATTAGATCCACATTTTATCTAAGCTTCCACATTTTATTTAAGCTTCCACATTTTTGCATTTAGATTTCCTAACCTGCAAACGAGACTCATTTCCCCAGACTGCCTAAACTGAGTTTTGATAGCTTATTTAGATGACCTCCTCAAATTTGACCTCTTGCAGGGAAGGCTTCATATTTGACTGACTTTGTGATCACTTGCACATGTTCTTCTTTGCCTTTGCTGATGTTCCTATTCCTGATCCCCAATCCCTCTAATTCACAATACCTACTTTCTTCACATTCTTCTGTTTTTATACCACTGTTGTTTAAATCCCAGGGTAGGGTGCCTGGGTGGCTCAGAGGGTTAAGCATCTGCCTTCGGGTCAGGTCATGATCTCCGGGTCCTGGGATCGAGTCCCACATCGGGCTCTCTGGTCGGCAGGGGGCCTGCTTCCCCCTTTTGCTCTGCCTGCTTCTCTGCCTATTTGTGATATCGCTCTCTGTCAAATAAATAATAAATAAAAAAATCTTCAAATCCCAGGCTAAATAATCTAATTAATTTTATTAGGAAAAGCAGAGAGGGGAAACTTTTGATCTAGAGGAAAAGACTATAGCTCAATTTCTTCATTTGACAGATGAGGAAGAATTTTAAATAGTAAGTATAAGTAAGTAGAGACTTTCTTCTCCTAGAGAAACTTTCACTAATCCTTCCACTCAACCATGCTTGAGATAGTAAAAGTAAAAATTTTACTTGAGGGAAAATTTACAGCATTCTGATATATATGGGAGAAGGGGAGAAAGAGAAAGGATGAGGAGGGGGGAGGAAGAGGAAGAAGCTTTCAAACATTAAAAATACTCCTGTGATTTATCTGTTATGGGGATTTTTGTTGAACTGCATTATAATTTTACTGTAGCAAAATATAATCAGTAGGTTTCTATGTAGATTCTTCATTTGAAGTCACAATATGAAATTAAACGGTAGGTTCAATTTATCAACAGCATATGGAAAGCTTGATTCTGGTTTAAAAAGAAAGCTAAAACTCAGTACATTATATGCATTGTACAAATAATTAGCATAACTATTATTCTGTTTCACAATCTACTTTTTGGTTAAGTGGGATACCTTCTATTGATTAATAGACAAATTCACAGATCATTTCAAACTTTTAATCAAATTTATCTTTTCAGTTAATATATATTTTTTAATGAATCAAGAGATTAGAATATTATGAAAAAATTAAACCTACTGTCATCCTCCCAGCAGCTCTTAGCACTGCCTTCTCTTTCACTGCTCCCCGGTAACACTGTCTGGTCTGTTGGCAGGTCATCTTCGGGCGCACCACCTTCACAATCTGCTGCATCTGTAATACTTTCTTCTTCCACGATATGGAGTTTGTCTTCATCATCTGAATCTGAATTTGTTTCTACCACAGTATTATAATTTGTAACTGTAATACAAACAAGAAACAAATAATCAAAACTAAGTAGTGTAAAAATCAGTTTTTACATCTCAGTAAAAAGAGATTTTAAAAAGGACTTAGTAGGAGTGTTCTATAAATAGTAACCCATTACCTTATAGCAACCTTATGAAATACGAGTATCTGTCTACCATCCACTACTCTGAAACCAGAAATGGAAACCAAAGCATAGGAAGGTAAGTCACTTTTCCAAGATCATATAGCTAAGAAATATGAGGGCCAGGATTTGAACCTTAGCATCTGGTTCTATATTCTGTGCTCTTAAACACTACATTAAATATCATCTCCAGTCACAATGACTTTATTCTGTATGATACTGCTTATGTACAATTAGGGCCTCAGATACTTAAAGCATTACAATTAAGAAAAGAATTCATCTCTCCTAGTAAGTCTTATAAACCTCATCAAATTTACCACAAGAAAGATATTTTCAAGATACCAACTGGGTCTATGCATTTCATATTAATCCCACACTGAATTTAGAAAGAATCTATCAAATCAACTTAGTCAAACTTCTACATAAGGAAGGCATGATTTAAGTAATGTTTGTATCTAAGTCTGTAGTTTTGGAAAAAATAACTAACATCCAGAAGTTTTCAAATGGGCATCCTTTCCATATTTTTAATGAATTTCAATAAAACAACACTAACATTATGAAGATAAATAAGTATTTGGAATGACCAGTTTGTAAAATCAAAACAGCTGCAAATAAATTTCTCTAAAACAAACAATAGAGTATAGTCAATATTTTTTCTTCAGAGTCCTTGTAATAACCATTCTCCTGGGATAAATTATTCAGTACTTCACTGGGTATAGTCACTGGAATATCTCTTTTCAATTATTTGCAAGGTGATTTATATTTGCTAACAAGCAAAGACTGAAAGGGAGAAAAAGGAATCTTTGCTTCGTTGAGATAACTAAGTGATAACTACTTTCAGTTGTTCTTTCCATTTCTTCCTTAAAACTTCCAATCATTCTTGAAAGAAGATAATAACCTAAATGTTTAAATGATATACATATATACCCCCTTCCCATGTAAATACACACCCATGCCTGAGAACAGGAAGAAAGAAATACGACCAGAAGTATGGATGAACATGTCACAGTGAGAATAAACAAGAAAAAGTCCCCCAAACTGCTTTTATAGACCTTAGGAAGACCTCTCTGTTCAAAAGACTGCAGGAGCTACACTTTCGCCCACATTAGAAATCCTTCAATATCTGGTGTTGGAAGAAAAGTATCAAATTTTGTTGTATCCTAAATACTTTAGTGTGAATACATTTTTCCAAATCTTTTCCCAAGAGCAAACTATTTTTTAATGTTACTATAAAGGTAATACAGGTTTAGCACAAAAAATCAGATAATATGAAACATGTAAAATTAATAAAAGCCCTCCCACCAAATATCCCTTTCTTGACTCACTCTTTAAAGATAACAATAACAGCAAATTTTAGTTTGTCTATGTAAAGTAGGCATGATAGTAGTCATTTTATATACCTCATCCTATTTAATTATAATGCAGACCTCAATGTCTACATATGTATGCCATACTTAATATCATTTCTCTATATAAGCATATTATACATCTTTAAATACACACATATGGGATCACATTATACTGTTTGTCACCTAGTTTTTTGGCACTTATTAACATATCTTAGAAATTTTTCTATTTCAGTATATGTGAAGATTTCTCATTTTCCTCTCACTGGCTGCAGATCATTTCATTGTACAGATGGAATTTAACCAATAACCTATACTGATAAAATTTATTAAGTGTTTTTTAAGCATTAGCAACAAACTGTCTTGTAAATATATCTTTGGCCATTCTATAAATACATCTGTTAGATATGCTAGTAGAGAAGGAAGTGCTGAGTCAAAGTTAAAAGCAGACATATGGAAACATGGGGAACTCTTGTACTCCAGCCACACACAGTGAGTAAACTGTGCCATTGTAAGTGTGGATAAAGGGAATGATTCTCAAAGGTTGTTCCCAAAGCTCTCACTTTGGGCATGCATGGGTATGCATGTATGGGTAGTTGAAATTCTGACTACGTTGTGAAGAGAACTTTTAGTGATTGTTCAGTATTTTGAGTTGGCCACGGTTTTATACTGGTGCTATTCTTGCTTTGTAATGATGTAATACTGAAGTTCAGTTTTAACATTATCAATTTTGTAAGCTATATGTTGTTCAACCCTACATTTAGATTTAGAATATCTGGGGCCTAAAAAGTACCCTATAGAATTAGTCTTCAAGACATGTATGTATTTTGGTTCCAATATTTGCTTGCATGCGTCAGAGTTTTCACCAAGTTCCTTCTACCCTGAGATGAACTATATTCTTTTTACCCAGCATTATTTCACCCTGTTTTATTCTGCCTGGGTCACTGTTGCCCAAAGTACTCTTCAAGAATACCTCTCTCTCTCTCTCTCTCTCTCTCTCTCTCTCTCTCTCTCTCACACACACACACACACACACACACACACAGAGAAGAATACCTATCACTTTCTAGGACTCTGGCCTCCAGTATGAGCTGCCGTTGTGATATGGAAGATTTTAAGTCAAATACCCCAAACCAAAAAGATTGATTATATTTTATACTTATCTTGGGAATTTCCCCAAATCTTGTTTTGAATATGTGGCACAGAACTTGAAAAAAAAAAACCCACTACATTTTATTGGTTGATGGAAAAAAGACCAATAACTATTTTCCAAGTCTTCTTACTGCCTTCTGCTTCACAGTTACTTAGCTGAGAGAAAAAGCAGTGAAAATTGCTTATACTGATTAGTGTAACGTAGGAAAAAGTCAAGCTTCTTATGTTTCTGGATCTCCCCTTTTGTGGCTCTACAGAGCTAATTTAAAAAATGGGGCCCCAATATGAAAAGCATAAATAATAATCAGGCCCCGATAAAATCTAGTAGCCAGTGAAAATGTTCATTATCTTAACTGTCTGCCCATCTATCTCCATGCCTCTATATTTCTAAAACTTTGGCTAAAAAAGTGTAGTGAAGTATAGTTTACCTAAAGAATGGCAATTTCTTAACAAATAGGTAATTATCACCTCTTGTTTCTGAGTTTTAATTAAAATGAAGAATTCCAAAAAAACAAAGATAAAGGAAAACAGAAAAGGTAAACAGTTTTAAAAATCTTTAAATATAATTTACAATACACAACATGAATTGTAATTTCTATAAAAAATGGTAACATTTTCAATACATCTTTTGTCACTAGAAAGTGGTTAAAGACACAGTGACTCATTGGTCGTAGTTCTGTTGATATTATGGTATTACTTGCTAAAATCTAATGCCAGATATAGCAGTATCCACTGCGTAAAGTGGTTGTGAGGATCTAATGATTTAAAAATGTGCTTAAATCAGGGTTTGGCAGTAAAGTACAGAAGTGTCTGCCATAAAGTACAGAAGTGTCTGCCATTATTATTAGTTCTTCATCATCATCATCATCGTCATCATCATCAAATCCCAATCTTTACAACTCCTAACAAGTAGGTATTGTTATATTTCCCTTTTATAGAACAGAAATTAACCACCCCCCACCAAACCCAACCCAAACAAACCAAAACTAGAGTAGCTGAGTAACCTGTTTGAGGTTATTTAGCTATTAAGTTATAGAGCTGGACTCAAATCCTTGTGTGTCGATTCCACAGTTCATATACTTTAACTACTTATGTATAAAGCCTCCTGACTGAAAATTATTAAACTAATGATACATATACTTAAACTTATATTTTTTGTGTTTAGCCTATTCTAGGCCTCTGGAATTCTATACTTAACAATATGTTACCAAGACATTTTCAAATGACTAAAAAATTTTAACCATCAGAATCTCATTTCTCATTATAACTGCCAGTACACCATAGGGTAATATCATCATTATAGTCAATAAACCTTTGAAAGACTTTCACATAACATGTTATTTTTAGCACCTGATTGCATGTAGTACGGTATCAACTGCACTAATTAAACTCCCATGTAAACATCTGTTTCTTAAGTAACGTACAATTAAGATAGTTAAATACATTAGATGAATCTGTTCAAAAAACGAGCAACACAATCTCAACTTCACTCATTAGGAGCAAGATCATCTAAATGCTTTAGAAATAAGAACCAGACAATATAGCTCTGAATGGCAGGTTAGGCTTCACAGGGGAAGAGAAGGAGGGATGGCAGGAGTGGGGGAAGGAGATTCTCATCAGGTGATAACCATGGCATGTGTTGATGAAAGTCACAGGCTAAGGCCACATGTCAGCATATTTTCAGGCATAAAAAGGCTTTTTTTTTCCCCTAGAGGGAGAAGTTCTGCTTACATCATGCCATTAATACACGCATAGCTATGTCTCACTCATTCCTATCAAACACACACACACTCCTCTGCATGGTAGAAAATCTCTCTAAGTAGAAGACATAAGACTGATCCTTACAAAGTAACAGACTCCTGTACTTCTAACAATTGGTCCATATCCATCAGACTAACCCAGTGTCATAATTTAAGAAACACCCAGAAAAACATACATTTTGAATCATGTTCTCAAGTGGGAGAACAACACAACTTTTGGTATGAATGTTATGAAATATGAAAATAATATCTGGAGACACTTAACAGATATTTTTATTATTCTTTAACATCACTTGCGACAAAACAATAACACCACCACTTAACATGTTTTTCTTATCCTGAAAAGAGTCCCTGGCACACTGCCTTCCATATAGTAGGTGTAGAATTACTTGCTGAATTGGAGGTGGGGCTACACTTCTTTTTTTCTGCATGAAGAGATAAGTCAATATACCTAAGTGTTACTGATGATTCAGGAAAATGACAAAACTATACTGATAACCAAAGAGCTGGTAAATTAATACACAAAATGGAAAAGGGAGGTCATCTGACAATCTTAAGGGGAGAAAAGTTTTGCAAAGGGTGTTACTCCGGGGAAGAGGAGCTTATGTGTCCATAAATACTATGCCCAGGCATACTGTAAATGTTTGCTAATCTGGCCTTTGACCTAACTTATAGATAATATTAATGTATATGTATTTTCTTGTGCAATAAATATTATGAGATAATATGCATATTTAACGTACCATGTAAGTAATATAATGTGCAATATGTATACTATAGAGTTGTAACTTAAGCTTTTTAAAAATAGGCATCATTAGAGTGCTCTAAACACAATGAACATGTTAGGTTTATTTATTTACCTGAGAGAGAGAGAACACGCACATGCATGTGCACATGGTGGGGGGGAGGGAGAGGTGGGGGGAAGAGGGAGCAGACTCCCTGTTGAGCACCAGGGTGAGTACCCAGAGCCTGACATGGGGCTGGATCTCACATCCCATGAGATCATGATCTAAGCCAAAATCACCAGTTGGTTGCTTAACCACCCCAGTACCCCTGAACCTAATGTTAGGTTTAAATAAATACTGACAGTTCAGCATTTTATAATCTCTCTCTCTAGGTAAAATCTTTTTAAATCTAGGGTGTCTATGAAATTGAACAATAATCACAGACTGTTTTTACATTTTCAAAATAATTTTAACAATCTAACTCCAATGAAAGTCAGTGATTTTTTTAAAGATTTTATTTATTTGACACACACAGAGAGACAGTGAGGGAGCACAAGCAGGGGGAGCGGCAGGCAGAGGCAGAGGGAGAAGCAGGCTCCCCACCAAGCAGGGAGGGCTTCTGGGGCTCTGGGGCTCGATTCCAGGACCCCAGAATCATGACCTGAACAGAAGGCAGATGCCTAACTGACTGGCCCATTTAAGTGCCCCAAAAGTCAGTGATTCTGACATTTCCCCCTGCAAAGGGTTGGTGGTGTTCAAGCTATTCACAGAATGACAACCAATACATAAAGGGAAGGGAGAGGATTGCCCTCATGTACATAATCCTCATTCTTATTTTCTTCCCACTCTCATTATACAATCTTTACTAAGTATTTCTGGGATTTGTCTCTAGATGTTCTCTCTGTTTTTATTCTGGCCTCGTTCCCATTCTCCACAGGTCCTCTTTCTATATCCCAACAAGAGTAATCCCAAATTGCGTTTCCTTTCCCGAACTTTTCAAAGCTCCCACTCATTCAGAGAGCTAATTTCAACCAGTGTAAGTACAATTCACAAACAGACAGATGAAACAGTTAAATAGCAAAGCTCTTTAGCAGATAAACTAAAATCAGTCCCAGGGACAAATGGTTCTCTTGTGTATGTGAGGAAAGTATGTAGATCAAAATAATTCACATGAAATTATCAATAAGTAATAATTCCTTCATAGGAAAATATGAATTTATAAAAAGGATGTTTTTTTAAATTATAGAACTTGTTACTTATGGAATACAGGCAGGTTGACAAAATCCAAGTGTGAAGACTGAATTAAAAATACAAATGCAGAAATTATTGAGATAAAAAATAGAGAAGCCATATAATTGATAAATCAATCCAAAATCCAGATCTTCAAAGCATCAATAAAATAGATAAATCGCTAACCCACTTAATGCTAGAAAAAATTAAGAGGCACCCGGATTCAAGATTAATGGAAACATAGAAGTAATTATAGCTATAAAGGAATTAAGAGACTTACTTTAGTAACATTTTGTACAAATCTAAGCAAATAAATTTAAAAATTTGGATGAAATAACTTTCTAGGAAAATATTAATGATTATAGCTACTTTTATTATTATATAGAATTTATAAAATAATACAAGAGTTGGCAAATGTAGACAGACCCTAGAATAAATTTAGAAAGACATCAAAGAGTTAACCACCCCAAAATTGCCAGGTGTTTTCCCAGGTGCATTTCTTCAGATCTTCAAAGGACTGATAATTCTGCTGCTTTCAAAGAGAGGAAAATGTAAAGAGCCTAAATTCTTTCTACAAAGCCAGCTTTTAATAGTCAACTAAAATCTAAGAGCACACTTGTGAGCATGTGCATGCATATGCACACACACACTCATAAACTCAGTCTCACCTATGTAAAAATGTTAAATAAGATATTATATCTAGTGGTATATTAAAAGATAAATAAAGCAAGCCTTATTCAATATTAGGAAATATATAAGTTCACCACCTTAACATAGTAAAGGAGAAACAATATGAATGACATCTATGGTGCATGAAAGGCATTTGATAAAATTTGCTATTTCTTGCTGATACTTTTTCATAAAAATAAAACTGAAGTCAGTATTATAATAAATGACTATGTATCAGAGGCATTTATAAGAAAAAGATGTTTACTGTTATCATTACTGACAGCATTTTAAAAGAATAAGCTATTTTTTTAAAAAAGAACAAAAGGAAAAAGCACAACTAGTGGAAAAAAGAAAGCAAAATTATTATTTGAGAGCGACATGTTAATGTCTCTGGAAAAATCCCTGCAAAAACTACTAGCAATTAGAAATTTGGGAAATGAATAATTACATATTTAATAGAAAAAATCAATAGCTTTCCAATAAACCAAAAATAACCTGCTATAAAAGAAGAGAAACTCAACCAGTCTTTATCAACTCTATTTAACAAGATAACCCATGAAGGCAAGAAAAAAAAAAGGAAAAAAGAGAAAAAAAGGAGAAACTAAAGAAAATTTTAGCATTCTATTGAGGGTTATAAAAATTCAAAGGGATACATGCACACTGCTATTTATAGCAGGATATCTACAATAGCCAAATTATAGAAATAGCCCAAGTGTCCACTGACTGATAAATGGATAAAGATGTTTGTGTATGTATGTGTGTATGTATATGTATACAGACTCTTAACTATGGAGTCTTAACTGTGGAGAACTGATGGTCACCAGAGGAGAGGGTGGGAGGGGGACAGGTGACACAGGTGATTTGGATTAAGGATGCACTTGCTGTGATAAGAACCAGGTGTTGTACGTAAGTTGAATCACTATATTTACACCAGAAACTAATATTAGTCTGTACATTAACAAATTTAAATAAGAACAAAAAAGAAAAGCTGGATAAATGAAAAGGTATACCTTGTATTTAGATAGAATGGTTTCATATTGTAAAGATGTCAGTTCTACCTAAAATACCTATAAATTCAATACAATTTTGTTCCAAATATTAATATGGTATTTTGGAATTTAAACCTAAGTGATTTAGGCCAAATTATTCTAACATTTACTAGGAGAGGTAGGAACACAATCTCTGGAATAAGCTTGCCTGATTCAAACCACAGATTCACCATGGACTATCCATGTCACGTTGGGCATGTTTCTTGATCTTCTCATGCCTCAGTTTCCTCATTTCTAAGGTGGAGAAAATAACAGTATGTCCCTAATAGGACTGTCACAGTGATAAGTAAAAGAAGAAAATATAGGCAAATCCTTTTACAATCTTGGAATAAGTATGGTTGTTATAAGTATGATACAAAAACCCATGACTGTACATAGAAAAAATGCAAGTAAAAAGACGAGCGACAAACTGTAAATAATATCTACAATACGTGTTACCAAAGACTGATTTTTTTTTATTATACAGACAATTCTTAAATATACATGGGGAAAAAAATGAACCCCCCAGCAAGAGAATGCAAAGAAAATTCACATACATAAATATGAATGAACAATAAACATGTAATTAGATGTTCAACTTCACTAATTGAAGAAATACCTACTTTAATTCAATATTTTTATAGTTACTCTCTGCATACGTTCTTAACTCTCCTACCTCTCTATCATTTAAAAACTCTATTTAGGCTAGACCCCTTTTGATTAAGTCTACAGAATTTCAAATTCTATACCTCAGGCCCTTTTACTGCAAAGTTTCTTGAAAAAGTTACCTACATTTGTCTCCAATTTGTTTTTTCCTATTCTCTCTTAAACCCATTCTGGTCACAAAACTGTTCTTGTTGTGATATGAAGGACCTTTACATTTTTAAAGGCAATGACAATGATTAATCCTCATTTTATCTGATCTATTAACAGCACTTGACATAAAATCTCTCCTTTTCAAATCAATCTCTTCTCTTGACTCCCTTGGTTTCCCTCACTAACTGCTGCCTTTCCATTTCCTTCTTCTACCTCCTGGACTTCAATCTGTCTCATGGCTCTAAATACCATTTGAGGACTTCCTGCTCTATATCCAGGCCCAAACTTCTCTGCACTCCAAACCCAACTGCCTACTTGACATCTCCACTTGAATGTCTAGGCAAGCAAACATGCAGTATCCAAAACCCAACTCTTGATCCTCTAAGTTTTCTTCATTTCAGTCAATGACACTTGTAGTCTTCCAGTTTCTCAGGCTAAAACTCTTGGTTGTCAGTTTTGACTCCTTTCCCCATACTCACCTCCTCAGAGCCCATATTAAATCTAGAGACAAATACCTTAAAACTTGGCAAATGACCCCCTTACCACTAACTCCCCACCACTACCTTCCTGTTCTTTTTTTTAAAATTTTATTTTTTCAGTGTTCCAAGATTCATGGTTTATGCCCCACACCCAGTGCTCCATGCAGTCCGTGCCCTCAGTACCCACCACCAGGCCCCCCATCCCCCCACCCCTACCCCTCCAAGACCCTCAGTTTGTTTCTGAGTCCTAAGTCTCTTATGTTTCGTTTCCCTCTCCAAATTACCCTACTTCCCATTTCCTTTCCTTCTCCTACTGTCCTCTATATTACTCCTCATGCATAAGTAAGTGAAACCATGTGATACTTGACTTTCTCTACTTGGCTTATTTAACTCAGCATAATCTCTTCCAATCTGGTCCATGTTGCTACAAAGTTGGATATTCATCCTTTCTGATGGACTACCTCCCTGTTCTAAGCCACCATCTCTCACCTAGAGTGTTGCTACTGACTCCCATCAGGCCCCTTTGCCTCCACTTTTGCCTTCCTATAGAGCATTATCAACACAGCAGCCAACACAATCCTTCTAGAGTATTAAAGAAACTGTTATTCCCCTACTCAAACCATCTAATGGCATCCCACCTCACTATGATCCACAGGCTCTTCATGAGCTGGCTCCCATTCATCCATTATTTCTCATCTTCTAGTTTTTACTTGCTCACTCCATTTCATATACATTGGCCTCTTGCCTCAAAGCTTTTGTACTTCTTGTTGCTCCCCTTGGAATGTTCTTGGAGCATGGCTTAATTTTATCTGCTTAGTGAGGTCTTCTATGAGCACTCCATTTAAATTTACAGACCTCCAACCAAGAGCATATTCCACCCTCTCCTGTGATTTATTTCTTCTTAAAATACTTATCACCAGCTTCCATAATATTTTATTATTTTTTAAATAGTAAAATAAAATTTAATAAATTTCTCCTTTCACTAGAATATAAAATCCATGTAGCCCAGATGATTTTTGTTTTATTTACTGTTGTGTCCCCTGTATATATAACACTGTCCATTAAGTATTAGCTGTTCAACAAATGTTTAATAAATTAGCAAAAAAATTCTCCATAACACAAGCTACATGCATGAGCTAAGGAAATGAGTACACATGTCCATGCTGTCATCTTACTTTGTTGTTTATCAAAACAAACTTTTATTTTTAATTAATTTTTATCAAAATTTAAAATGTCTACCTATTGACCCAGAAATTTCTTACAACTTACACATGTATGCAAATATAGATATATATGTTTATATGAACACTTGTTTTTAACTACAAAACCCTAAATAGCCACCCAAGATAGATCCCTTTTACTGATATAGAGAGGAGCCCTCCAAAATAGTTTGATTTCATTCTTGCAGGAAATGAAAACATAACAGTATGCACACATGTGCCTGAATAATGAATAATAAAGTCTAGAAGAACATACAAATGCACACATGTACCTGTACCTGAATAATGAATGATAAAATCTAGAAGAACATACAAATGATAAAGTCTAGAAGAACATACAAATGAAGAAATAAAATAATCAAAGAGTGACATTTTTTTTCTATTTTGTGCCTTCTATATTCTTTGAATGTACACATTACTTCAAAACAATTTAGGGGTGCTTGGATGGTTCAGTTGTTAAGTGACTGCGTTCAGCTGAGGTCATGATTCTGGAGTTGTGGGATGGAGTCCCACATTGTACTCCCAGCTCCACAGGGAGTATGCTTCTCCCTCTGACCTTCTCCCTTCTCATGCTCTCTCTCACTCTCTCTCAAGTAAACAAAACCTTAAACTTTTAAAGATATATTTTGAATGTGCAAGGAAAAAATTTGAAATATTCAGTTATTTTATTATTATTATTTTTTAAAAGATTTTATTTATTTATTTGACAGAGAGAAACACAGCGAGAGAGGGAACACAAGCAAGGGGAGTGAGAGAGGGAGAAGCAGGCCTCCCGCCAAGCAGGGAGCCCGATGTGGGGCTCGATCCCGGGTCTCCGGGATCATGACCTGAGCCGAAGGCAGTCGCTTAACCAACTGAGCCACCCAGGCGCCCCTCAGTTATTATTTTAAATAATAATACTATTACTATTATTTGAATATATAATATTCATTGCCAGTGGTGAACTTTGGAAAACTGAACTGGGATTAGGGGAAATATTTTCTTAATGTTTTTGTTATTTGAATTTTGATAACAGTAGATAGGAGGTATAATTAGAAACAGCAATCAACATACTAAAATAAAATTTTAAAAATAAAGGTTAAAATGACATTTAAGAAGAAAACAAATGCTATGCTGTAAAACTTCATCTTGTGGGTTTTGAAATAAAACAATTTAAGTTCTTATTAGGATATAGTCTCTATTTTTTATGCATGAAAGACAGGGGTCTGCTTGAAAGTATGAATAACACTCACCTTTTTATTCATAGCTACATAAAGTGTGAAGTTACATAAAAAGAAAAGGAAGGTAACACGTACAAAAAAGAGATTAAGTGAAGACCAAGTAAGTGAAGTCTGCTCCTTGTCAGTGCTAAGGGCAGCACTGACACAGATGACCTAGAGGATGGCATTGTGGGAGCATACACTTTCCCTTGTCAAAGGCAACAAATACCCACCCCCAAACAGATTAGAGAAACATACACATCCCCATACACATACACTCATATGTTTAATAGCTTCTGCTACAGGTGTTGGCTTGATTCTAAGTTTTTCTTAATTTACAAGAAAGTTTTAAGAAATATTTTGTCATTTACCAATCTCTGCAGGCACTTTTTCCCTAACTGGTCTTGAGACTCACTGATTCAGAGCTGAACTGGTTATGAAAAATAAGATGAAGGAAGAGGATAAGAATCTTCTTTGAATTCATTTCATTTGGGTTTCTCAGATTCCTTTAAGCTAGTAATATAATTAGTGTGAATAATTCAAAGTTATTGGTCATGTGTTGATACCAGTGTTCACAATGGGAAAGAAAATAACAGGATAAGTAAAAAGAAAGAGGTCATGAACTACAAGGATGCAATCTGGGGACCCATCTTCCCTTGTTTCCATGAGAGTGGCAGTAAACAATAATCCAAGTAAGGCTTAATGGTATCTACCCAGCACACCACACCTCCTCCTGGGAAGCTTTCCTTGGGAAGGGCCAAATTTTAATGCAGGTGTGCTTATTCCTTGAGTCTAAAGTCTTTCTACTCCTTTATTGGATCGACAGAAATGGAAGAACAAGGATCATACTAATAAAAATTGAACTGGAAGTTATTTCTCAATGAAGCATTAGAAACAAATAATCAGAGTTCGGTTTTACTGAGAACTTCTAAACATCACAACATGTTACAAGCTTGTGAATTATCACATTAGAATGAATAATTTAATTCCTCCGATCTAAGTGCTCCAGAAGGCAGAATGAAGATACAGAGTACTTACAGTCTCTGCTTCTGAGATATGTGCACTATTTATAAAATACGAGTAATGTATGTTAAATATTATAGAGAGAATTGTGATAATAAATAATTAAATGCTAAATTAAGAGTGATGTAGAAAATAAATACTAGAGGATTTTCTACCTCACTGTATCTCTTTTTTTATGCCCTGCTAATGTTCCAAAGAAATAAAATTTAAATATTTTTTAAAATTTGAAACATGTTGTTGGAAAATTAAATGGATTTGAATTGAGGTACCAAAGAATTCCCTGTGTTTCGTTTTACCTGATTTATCTGAAAAACAGTTAAAATGCTAACCATCTGTGAATACAACCTATTCAGAAAAAAAATAATATCCAATAAACTAGAAGACCATGTGAACTCACTCTCACTCACATTTTCATATCAATTTTATCTTAGTAAATGAACTTAGTGGTGAAAGAAGTGAACGTCTTGGAAAAACACAGATAAATGGAAACTTTAGACCCTTATGCAGAAACACAGAAAAGGGTATTTTTAAAGTATTTCGAAGAAATTATGCTTCCATCAAATTTCTACTACTGGCAGAAAGAAAATTTAAATCAATCAGTCCTCCTTATGTAGTTTTGCAGGCTGCTCCAACCCTGCCCTATGAAGTACTTAAAGTGTTCAATGCTTTATATGCATTCAATTGTCTTAATCGTTTCAAGAGACACATACAGAATTACTACCATTGTTTTAGAGATAAAGAAGCTGAGACTTAGAGTTGTATAACTTGCCGAAAGGAGACCAGTTAGTACTGGAGCCAGATTCCAACTCAGGTCATGAGGCTCTAAAGACTTTGCTCTGAACCCACTTACACTGTTGCTCTGAAGCAAGCAGATTATAGTCAACGAATGAGCAAAAAATCCTCAAAAACAAAACAGAAGAGACATTACAATGAATTATTAAACACTTCAGTGACAAGAACTTAAATCTTTCTGAACTCAGTATCTAAGAAAATAAAAAGTTAAATACCCTTACTATTCATCTTTGCATCAGAATGACAATGAGAGATACATAAAACCATAAAACCTCAGTTCAGAGACTGTTTTATTCTTTTCACTTAAAATCCTGATGGCTCTCCACTGCATGTACTATGAATTCCAAACTCCTATGCACAGCATAGCAAATAAGGGGCTCTCTAGGAACAGTAGGGCCTTGAATATCTGTACCTCCCATCATTCTGCCCAATATATTCTACTCCCTAGACACTGCTAGACCTTCATGCTTTCCCTTTGCCCTTTTTCCTCTTCTGAAAAACTGCTATTCATCTTTCAAAATTCACATCCAACCCATCAACAAATGCTGTTGGTTCTAGCTCTCTTTCTCCACTGCCACTATGTATTTCAAACTGTCATGTTCCCTATCCTGGGTTCTCTTGTCTCCATTTACCACATAGCAGCCAGAGTGACCTTTTCAAGCCATAAATCAGAGTACGTCACTCTACTTCCTGAAAACTTTCAATGGTTTTTCAGTGTTGTATCATGGCTTGCAAGGGTTCACAAGCTTGAGTCCTCACCTTCTTCTCCTTTACTCTTCTACATTCCCACTGAATAATCTTTTCATTCTTTGCAGGGCACAAACCCTTGCACTTGCCTTTCCCTCTGCCTAGAATGCTGTTCCCGGTTCTTTGCAGGGCTGGCTGGCTCTTTCTTTCCCTAATGTCTCCACTCCAATGTCTTAGGTACTTTGAAGCATGACCACTTGATCAAACATGATCCATTTCTCACATCATCCTGTTTCTTTCAAAGCATCCAATCTGTAATTATCTTTAGTTACTTTTCTCTCTAGATTTTGTTTTTGCCATAACAACTTACCACAAACTTGTGATTACACATACTTGTGATTTTACTCTTAAGGTCAGAAGCCCAAGACAGGTCTCACTGGGCTAAAATCAAGGTGTTTGTAAAGCTGTCTTCTTTCTGCCAGCCCTAGGGGAGCCTGTTTTCTTGCCTCTTCCAGCTTCTAGAGGCTGAATGCATTTCTTGGCATGCGGCCCCCTTCTATCTTCAAAGCCAGCAGGGACCAGTTGAAAATTATCTTACATCCCATTCGTCTGACATTGATATTGACATTGACCCTTCTTCCGTCCACTGCTTGCACTTTTAAGGACTCTTCAATTGGGCTTAATCAGTAACACAAAATAATCTCCCTATTTTAAGGTTAGCTGATTAGCAACCTTAGTTTCTTCTGCTACTTTAATTCTCCTTTGCCAGGTAATATAACATACTCACAGGTTCTGGGGATTAGGACATGGGTCATCTTTGGGAGGCCATTATTCTATTTACCATACTCACCCACTAAAATGTAAGTTCCACAGGGCAAGGACACTCCAGGAGTCTAAGTTCCAAACATCAAAGGCACTTAAGGTATTTGTTGAGTTAATCAACAAGTTAAGACATTACTGCTTTGGGGATGCTCTCTTGACTTTTTCTGACTCTTTTCCTAAACTTTGTTCTCCTGTATAATTTTTACATCTCCCAGCAATAGTGCCAACATGCCATCATGTTTTCATTATGTTCACATGCTTATCATTAAGTCCTTGGTCAAGTGCAAAGTGTTATGATAATATGTCAATAAAGGATTAAATGGTGTGAAAGATGAGATGAATCAATAAATTTTAAAGTCAAAGACAGTAAAAGTTTCCAAAATGTTTATGTTAATGATTTTGTCATTGTTTTTAAGATTCCTAATAAAGTATGTGGAATATTCTAATAATGTGTTGGTAAAGGATTACCTTGCTGTAAAATGTATATTAATTTAATGAATTTTAAACCTTTTAAGGATCTGAAGATAAATCTCAGTTCCATATTTGACACTTGAGAAAACTGAAACCCAATGAAGTTAACTAATTTGTCTAGTTACATAAAAAATTGTGAGCCTGGCACAAAACCCAGTGGACCTTCTATAAAAATCTACCTCCTGAAGTTGCCACGAAGATGAGTTTAATGCATTTAAAAGCACACACATAAACATAGTGCCTAGCACAGAACAAGTGCTCTACAAGTAAGGGGCACAGTAGATGCTTTTACTGGTATGACCGTTATCATAAACACTATACAGTTCCCCTTTCTCAACAATATAAATAACTTCTACAAAGTAGGTATACCCAATAAAATACTTGAATCGATAAATAATTGAAAAGTAAAATACAAACATAATTAAACAATTTTAAACAATTTTTATAAGCCGAAGCAGATAAAAGAGAAGAAAAAAAAAGCAGAGTGTGCCCATCACATATGCATATTCATGAATACGATGAAGACTTTCCCAACTTATTCTAGCTAACAACGATTTTTCTCCTGCCTTTGTTTGTAACGATAAGGTCCAAATTGTTTTTATATTAATACTAAGGCATTACATTATTTGCCTTTTTCATTCTTGACATTTGCATTGATGCAAAGGCAATGGTGGGGTAGAACTGTTGGTGCTTCAGCAAGACTAAAGGCCATGACAACAAACACTATACATCCTGCATCCTTCACTGATGCTCATTCCCAGTAAAATAACATAAAAAATAAAAAAGCTAAAAAATTGCCAATTTCACTTAAGGATGTGTCTGATGAAGCAGAAGTTATTCTATTAAATAATGGCCTCTTAGTACAGTATATGCCTTTAATATTCTGTGTGAGAAATGGGATGTACAATAAACCACTTCTGCTGGGCATCAAAGCATGCATTTGTTTTGAAATGTCAGGAACTAGCTGCTTTTCTCATGGTACACCAATTTAGTTGAAAGAACAATGACTAGCTATGGTTTTTCAGTCTTGAATATTTGGAAGACATTTTCTTAAAAATAAGCCAAGTAATAAGCCTGTCACTTCAAGGAAAACAAAAGACCAAATGTGTTGCCAATAATAAAATTTGAGCTTTCAGGTATAAATTAGAATTCTGGAAATCATGCAACTGCCACTTCAGTTTCACAGGCTCTCAATTTTCAAGACCCTTCTGAAAAACTGATGCTAGTATTGGTGGGGTTTTTTTTTTTTTAATAAGGTAAAATGCAATGGGTCAATGCTTGAAAGATCAATAGAACTAAGTGAACCAATATATTCCAAGTGACTAATGCAGGAAATACAAATTCATGAGTGGATAAAAAAGATCCATTTAAAGTTCCAGACAGACTGATGGATTTCAATGTAACAGACTATGAAATCCAAGATACGGTTTCATATTCTGCATTGCAACTAGACTTTAAGACATGCTACTTGGTCAGTTTTGGTGTAGTCATCAAATAATACCCACAATTATCTGAAAAGGCTAATTCCACATACACATTTATGTGAGGCTAAGTTTTAATATATTTCAACCATAACAAATTATAACAGATTGAATGCAGAAGCAAATATGAGAATGCAGCTGCCTTTATTATTAAGGATCAGTTAATAAGTATTTTTAATTTTTTTCACTTTTAGTTGTGAATACAGTAAATACTGATAAATATAACCCACATAATCAAAAGTACTTTGGGGTCTTCAATATTTTTAAAGAGTGTAAAGGGATCCTGAGATGAGAAATTTTTCAGAATCATGCTGTTTAATAAGGTAACCGCCACTAGTCACATATGTCTATTCACACTGAAGTTAATTAAAATTATAAATAAGATATGAAGTTTGCATCCTCATGTATACTAGGCACATTTCAAGCACTCAATTACCACATGTGGCTAGTGGCTATAAGATATAATAGATATAGAACATTTCTATTACCACAGAAAGTCTACTAGACAGTGCTGGTCTATACTTGGGGGGCAATTAATTAGCATCTTACTAAATATCACTGGTATAATCCTACAATAGTTTATCCTACCTGTTTTAACTCTTTAAAAAAGAATACATGTGCCTTTTGAGGGCTGAAATGAGAACACTGATACCTAGATCTATATCTGATAATGATATTGTTATGTATATACATGATGTTGCAGCCCATAAGATGCTTTATATATGTATTACTAGGAATAAATATGCTGAATAAGATACCTACTCAATAAATACTTATTCAGAGTTTTATATAAGACAGATACCATGTAATTATGATTATTATCTTTCATATTTCAGTATATTCCTATCCAAATTTATAAGCTCTGGGTATCCATTTTTTCTGTTCTCATGTGATTATAACTATTCTATCAACATTTTAATGTTTTCATTGCTTCAGTTCACACTTTCATAAATGAGGATTAAAGACAATCTTTCTTCTTATTATCTATTAAATAAGATATTAAATAAGACTTAGAGTTCCTAATTATGGACTACTAATTATGACTTGCAAATTTTCTAAAAACTTCCATACATGTGGCTGAAAGCAATCTTTTAAAAGTTACATTAAATCTGTGAACAATAACTAAATTTGTTTTGAATGAGTTAGTATCACCTGGGGTTTACAGCTTGATTTTATTTCCTTAATAGCTTTGTAGGATTCTAACTTTTTGAAATTTTAGCACCTATTATTTTAATTTGACAATCTTTATTCCTACTAAAAGCGGTGATGGAATTTGTAAAAGCTTGCTAAAATTAAAGCTTTAATTAAATTGAATTTTGTTTAAATACATTTTGGAGATTTTACATCTCAGAACTAAAAAGGACTTTGGGATACCAAAAAGTTGGGGCTGGCTTGTAGTGTTCTAGTTGCCCTCTATTACTCCTTGCACAGTAGTTAGAGATTTATAGTGTAATGAATGCCGCTGGTCTCCAGTGTAGTTTGAGGCAATGCTCCTGGCAAGCAAGACATTTCATTGGAAGGAGAATAACAGGAGAGATATTTGGGCTTCTGGCCAGGTACTTTTCTGGTCAACAACCAAGACATGTACCTGGAACTAGGTGAGAGATTAGTGGATTGTATATACACACAAGACCTCTGCTAATTTAGGACTATGCATCATTCTCTCCATATACCCCTGCAGATTCTTTTGGAGAAAGAATAAAATATCTCTTAAGTCTCATTTTTGGATGAGGGAAGCAAAAACATGATCTACAAAACTAATATACCATTTGTGAAACATGGAGTAGGCACTGATAAGCCCTACACAATTAGGCCTACTCCACACAGCAGAATGTGTATCATAATGAATCACAGGAATTTATTTCTTCAATAAAAGCAAATAAAATAATTTCTACTTAAATAAAGTAGTTTTTGTAAACTGTAAACTTTCTAGTATGCTAAATTTTAAAGTCTCTGTTCTCAATATTGTCTTGCTATACAAGTTCCTTCTAAACAATATTTCTGTAGTGAGAAAGGCTTATAACCTAAATAAGAGCGAACATATTTTCATAAATTGCTCTGCTTTCCATACATATTGGGGTGTGCCTATGTAGCAATTTATTTTCCAAGTAACAATCTGCAGTCAAGGGTAAAAATTTTATATAGGCTATATTTTCAGTGGTAGAAATTTTTTAAAAAGTAAAATCAGATTTTATGGTTCAGATTGGTCAAATTTTAACATTGAAATATTAGAAAATATAGATAAAAGTCATATGACTAAGTAGTTATTAAACTGAAAAAAGAGACAATTTTTAGTAAGTTCAAGTCCTGTCTATTAAGAGCAGCAAGATACTATATTAAAAGGCAGTACTTATTTAGGTTGCCTAAGGAGGTAGTTTATTAATAAAACCTGTAAAGGTATAATCTGACCACGAACAGAGGTCTTGTAGTCAGGCAGATTTGCATTCAAATTAAGGGTCAAACATTCAATGGTTGGTTGTTTGGGGGCAAGTTTCTTGTCTTGGCTTCCTTATAAGATTCCTTATGGCTTCCATTTATAAGATTATTTAAAGGACCAAATCAGGTAATTTATGTAAATTGCTTAGCACAGTAAATTTTGCAGTAAGTGATTAATAAATGCCCTACACACCGTACACACACAGAGTTTCCCTAGCACACATTTATAAGAATTTCACCTTGAATCATTCTAGTAATCTGTGCCTGATATAAGAAATTTTAAACTGTATTATTTCAAATACCACTTAGAAATATAAATAAGAAAATTCAAAAATTCAGACTTCAAAATCTTATGCACCACTGCATACTAAGAACACAAAGACAGGATCTCCGAATGCTATGAGCCTCCTCATCTCAGTAACAATTCAGTCTATGGTATTCCTGACAGTCACTGACTTTTCAAAGAACCAATTCAAGCTCTTTAAAACTCAGATGGGAGATGAGGAGAGAAAAGAATTATAGAAGGAGACAGAGAAAGAGCGACTGAGAAAGAGACTGAGATTGAGTCCTGATGATATAGCTTGAACCACTGGCTCAATCCCTAAAATCCATTTCTTGCTCTCTTCTTTTTTCAGGCTATGCCTAACTGAATGAGTTGGGTTTCTAAAGCTTACAACCAAAACAGTCTTTATTAATACACGAATTATGGGTGAGAATGTCCACCATGCTCATAGGAATTATTTAGGAAGTGATGGATTTAGCATTCATAGTCAGGATATTGATTCCAGAGCTTGTGCCCTTCATCACAATGCTGTAGTAATGGCAGCAGTATCACATATATCCTCTTGAGATGTAACAATAGAATTCTTTTCTGAATTAAGACAAAGTTGCACACATCTATATTCATCTATCTTTTAACCATACATTTGACACTTCCTAAAGAGAATGAAATAGCTATAGAGACTACAATGATGTAATTGCTTTTCCTATTGTTAAAGATTTAGATAAGATAATTAAGAGATTCTTTCTCTTCCCTGAAGGATCTCTTCTATTTTTATGGGAAGCGGTGTACAATTTAAAACCTATTTCCTCAATTATACAGAAAGACTACAGCTTTACATTTGTACTTTAGATATGTCTTCCATCCGTATCAACTGGAAATGCTGTGAAAAGCATGGCTAGGGAAACCTAACTAAAGATCTAGCTTATTATGTAATCTTGCCTTTTTGAGCAAAGGGACTCACCTATAGGAGGTGTTTAACTAGGGAGAAGGTAAATAAACACTCCAACTAGAGATTTCTATTGTAGAAGGTGCTATATACTCTGGCACTAGAATTTCCAGGCATCCATCCAATTACTCACAAACAGGATATGGGTGGGATTAGCTTGTGCACTTGAACGGTCAGAACACAGGACGTCACCAGTTGTAAAACCTAAACAACACGAGGGTTCTCTGCACTACTACAGATCTACAAATTTAGACTGACTCTATAATCAGAATATTGTACCATTCTAGACTGGAATGAAGTTACATAAAACTGCCTTTCAAGTACAGCATTTCAGAAGACCAAAATGAACTTGACGCCAATGAATATCCATAGGGAACCCCCCAAACTATCCTGTTTTTCCCAAAAATCTCATAACTCAGAGCAGCTGGCAACCTGAGTCACACTGGATGGGGGAGGGGTGGAGAGTCATGTTTTCTCTTGGTCACTTGTTTTGTATTCACCTTGGATCTTCAAGCTGATAAGGAGCAAAACAACATCTTCCAACTTGACAGCTCTATTGCATTTTAGGAACTGCAAAGCACTTTAACCAGAACACCCTCAGAACAATACCCTAAGACTGACTGGTAGAGTTGGTATTATCACTTTTTAAGAAAAAGGCATAGGAAGCTTGAAGAAATTAGGCAGACCATTCAAATTCACAAGGAAAGTAATTTGGAAAGTAAGAATTAAAAACGTCTCTGGCATTCTCTCCAAAGTAAAATGGTACTCCAGGAATAGATGTAAGTCTCTTGCTGGGTGCTTTGAATACATCATCACATTAAATTTTCACAAAAAACTTTGGGCTGTTTATATGTATGCGCATACAATTCTGTTTGACACCTTTGACCAGTTTTTCCACTCTTCGGTAAACATTTGTATTCCAGTTTCTCCATAGACGGAAGATGTCAGTTTTAGAAAAATATGCCCTTAAGTTCCATAAAAATACAAATCGCTTCACAATAATTTTTCACACTTGGAAAAAAATAAAGCAAGGCAAAAATGAAGTGAAAAAGTAAGTTTCAAACCAGACAGTTAAAAAACTTTAAAAATGGGGACAATTCAAAATTTGTGGGAGACACTGATGCTGCAGATCAAAGTTGAGGACAGTGAGTTAGAAAAGAGCTTAGGAAGTTTGTCTTGCTGAGAGATGGGGTTTATTATGCTTTTTTTTTTTTCAGTTAAAGGTTTCTTCAGACTTGTAGTGAAATATATACAGAGTAATTTTTATTGTTATTTCTCTAACCTTTGTTTTTCATGAAGCTTGACTTTTTCTGCTTCCGTTTCACCAACCTCATTCTTTTTGAAACCTAACCTCCTGGCTGGTAAGGGATAACTGAGTGATAATGCTAAAATGGATTTTAGTAATAAATCTTTAGTGTATTTTACAATGTGCCTGACAAAGTGCTCTGAATCTATGATAGCAGTGAAAAATCATTAGGTTAACTATTTGTTTACTCAAAATTTTAAAATACTTTCCTACATCTCCTTTTATTCCTAAATAAAAATATTATCTAATCCAAATTCAATTAATTTAATGTTTTTCTGGTCCTGATACTTAAAATTAATGATGGTTTGCTTAAATGCTAATTGTATTTTTTTTGGTATATTGTGCTATCCCAAATATCTTCAGAAGTACTAACATCTCCTCCAAAGTAACAACTGCTGAATATCAACCTATTGAATGTTTTCAAATTTTAAGTAAGAGTTTTTTTCCATTAGAAAAATAAAATCTTGATTGCATTTGTCTTATAGAAAAGCTTCAGATAGCAGGCCAATGCTCTGCTAAGGGACCAATCCTCTATTATCACATGTTCAATTAATAACCCATATGCAGGTTATAATTATTAAGCATAAAATGTTGATTTATTAAGTTGAAGAAAATATGAAAAGTAAAGTAAATCAATAAAATACTATGATTTGGTAAACCACTTTAAAGAGAAAAACCTATGGAATATATTATGCCAATAACCCATATGTCAAAAGACAAAAGAGAAATTCCCACCTTAGAAAAATAAAGTACATCTGAGCAGCATAAATGTTCTAACACTAGTTTAGCAAACCAGGAGCTGTCAAGTTCCAATAACCTATTATTCACACCTCTTTAATCACTGCCACAGAGTTGATTATAAATAGCCTCATACATTTTTAAATAAGGTCATTCTGAAATGAAACAAAGAAGGTAGTAAATACTCTTGTACATAAGGAATTCAAATCCTAATTCACAACAGAACTGTGTATTTCTCAAATGTTCAGTATAAATACAGCTAGCTAACACAAATCTTTTATTAACTATGTCAAGTATGCACTCTATGTGGATTCAGTGGAATAACTAAATTGTAGCACTATTTAAACACAGTCTAAAAAGAAACTCTTCCCAATAAATTACATTTATTCATTCCTTATGAGGCATTATTCACAGTATAATAAAAACAAAATATAATAATCAATTTGTTGATTTACCTGAAATAATGCCATGCAAAGTCATGATGAAAAGACCACTCTATAAGGAAAAATGTACAGTATCACTAGTGATGCCACTGGTTATTAATTAGCCCATTTAGCTGATAATCTGAATGTATTTCTTCAACATAAATTTATGTAAACGTGTTAGAAAAAATGCAATGTTTTACCAGAGTGGCAGAATATCTTTCTGAAAAAAATTACAATTGAGAATAATAAGGGGATAAAGTTCCACTTAGAGGGCAAAGAGCAAAAATAACAAGTTAAACAAAATGGGGATAATACAACAGAAAATAACAAAAAAACAAAGAAACAATTTGGTTTTGTGTAGCAGGTCCTTTATAGATATGATCCCACAGTGGTTTTCTACCATATGGCACCTTCAAAGATTACCTGTTGAACTGAAACTGAAAATTCCTCATTTAAGAACTAATAGTATCAAAAGACTGGGTATTCAGATAACATTTGGTAATAAGTTACTACAGATTTTATTGTTTTAGTATTTCCTATTAAGGTTTCAGACTAAGAATCCTACATAATCAACTTTTCCCCATTTTTCCACTTCTTCCTACCAGTGTGCCTGTTTAAAGATAACAAAAGACAAAACATTACACTTGGGGAAGAGATAAATAAGAAGTCTGGGACTCTTTAGTTTCTTAAAAGCTGACCTTATGCATTTATATTAGATGATAACACAATCTTGTGGTAGTATGCCTACTGCATAAACCTTTGTTATCAGAATTTCAAAACAGAAAAAATGTTGGAAAATCATGCATCAAATTAACATGTTTTACAATCTTTTAAAAAATCACACATATGTCCCAATTTTTACTGAATCATTTATTACCTTCACCTGGCTTTAGAGCTGTTAGCTTAAAAACATCATTTCTTGCACAATAAAAAGTTAGTCACCTCGTGGGCTCCATTTTCCATCCACAAAAGATTCTTTTTTAAACAAGAACTTTTAGTTACTTATAGTCAGTTAGATATCTTCTCACTAGGTAAATACCAAGAGAAAATGATGACTAAAGAAAACCATGAAACTAATTTCTGCCCATATTCCAGAAGAAGAGTTACATAAAGTTTTCTTCTTTCTTCTTTTTTTTTTTTTTAAAGATTTTATTTATTTATGTGACAGAGAGAAACACAGCTAGAGAGGGAACACAAGCGGGGAGAGTGAGAGAAAGAGAAGCAGGCTTCCCACAAGCAGGGAGCCCAATGTGGGGCTCGATCCTGGGTCTCCAGGATCATGACCTGAGCTGAAGCCAGTCACTTAACCAACTGATCCACCCAGGCGCCCCTACATAAAGTTTTCTGAAATCAATGAAGCATTGTTATCCATATCACACTCTCTTTCTTCTATACTCCTAGGCTATAGTCATCAATATTTTATAGAATTCTCATACTAAAAAGACATTTCTAATACAGAAGTTGTGCTCTTCCAAGACCATATTTTTAGTGATGTTGCTAAATCATCTTCAATGCTGCTTTTCAACAGTCAAATATATAATGACTGTCACTGGAGATGACAAACTGAAGACTATCTCTGATTAAGCTCTCTGTTAAGTATGACTGTAAGATTAGTGTCCTTAGTAGTCCAAATATTGTATAATCTTAAAACTATTCAGCATCTACAGCCTTAAAAATATAATGTACATTTCAAAATGGGATTTCTGAAGGTCTTCCTTGGTCCATACCCCAAATCTAAGGATGCTGGAATGATAGCTCCTATTTTTCTATTTCATAGGCTCAGAAGTTCACTCAGATGTGAAGAATTATGAGGATACCTGGCTATTCTTTATACCCTGTGCCAAGCACTTTCTTTTCCTATACTTTCTGGAGTAACTCATAGGGCTTCAAGACAAAAAGACTTTGTCCCACTCACAATATCTTTTTGGAAGTCTGGTCTTATGACTTTAAAACATGCTGATTGGTGCTGGTGGGGGGTGGGGGAAGGCAAAGAACTCCAGGTCAGACCAGACTAACTACAGAACAGATGGCCAGTACTTTTTAGGGTTGTGAAATCCAGCACTGCATTAGGCTGCATGCTTAGCTGGGAGTCTGCTTGAGATTCTCTCTCCCTCTGCCCCTCCCCACTGCATGCTCTCTAAATAATAAATACAATTAAAAAAAAAAAAAGAACATGAATTGTCAATTTCTATCAGCAAGGACCTGACTAGTAGGGTGGACAAATGCGTAAATAAATTAAGTTGTAATACATTATGATAGGTGTAATTGATATAAATCTGGAAAAGAACAGAGAAAAGGATTAGCTTTCTCAAGGATGGACACTGGGGGGTGAGTTTCTAAAAATGAAAGTGCTTTAGTAGGGAGATAATATCTAAACTTTTTTTTTTAAGATGTATTTATTCATTTGAGAGAGAGAGAGAGAGTGAAGGGTGGGGAGGGTCAGAGGGAAAAGAAGAATAAGAATCTCAAGCAGACTCCTGCTGAGCATGGAGCCCAATGTGGGCTCAATCTCATGACCCTGAGTTCTCGACATGAGCCAAAGTCAAGAATCAGGCACTCAACCAACTGAGCCATTCATTCGCCCCTCTAACCTGGTTTTTTGTTTTTGTTTTTTATTTTTTTAAAATATTTTATTTATTTATTTAACAGAGAGAAACATAGCTAGAGAGGGAACACAAGCGGGGGAGTGAGAGAAGGAGAAGCAGGCTTCCCGCTGAGCAGAGAGCCCAAGGTGGGACTCGATCCCAGGTCTCCAGGGTCATGACCTGAGCTGAAGGCAGTCGCTTAACCAACTGAGCCACCCAGGCACCCCTCTAACCTGGTTTTTTAACAATAAACCAATCATATAAGAAAAGAGACGAAGGTCATTTCACAAAGAAGAAAGGCACTGCTTCTTCCAAGTAAATTTCACCAAGCTATTCCTAAATTAAGAAGACTACAGAAGACTGAAGGCCTTAAGTTGAAGGCAAGATACTCAGTTTTGCTAGAGGACAGTGGTGAAATTCGGGTGCAAATGCTACACTCAAATTTTAAGAATGTATTTGTTTTTATTTTTTTATTAATTTTTTTTCAGGGTGCCTACCTATCTTAGTCAGTAGAATATGCAACTCTTGATCTTGCAGTCATGAGTTCAAGCCCCACACTGAGAGTTGCATTTATTTAAAAAATTGTTTTTCAAACCCATCTCACTACCCACCTTCCCTTTGGCAATCATCAGTGTGTTCTCTGTATTTAAGAGTCTGGTTTTTCTTTTTTTTCTTTGTTCATTTGTTTTGTTTCTTAATTTCTACATATGAGTAAAATAAAACAGCATTTGTCTTTCTCTGCCTGATTTGCTGCATTTGGAATTATACCCTCTAGGTCTACCCATGTTGTTGCAAATGGCAAGATTTCACTTTATATGACTGAGTAATATAATATTCCTTTGTGTGTGTATCACATCTTCTTTATTCATTCATCAATGGATACTTGGGTTGCTTCCATATCCTGACTATCGTAAATAATGTTACAATAAGCATAGGGGTGCATATATCTTTCAGATTAGTGTTTTTGTTTTCTTTTGGTAAATACCCAGTAGTAGAATTACTGGATCATAAGATAGTTCTATTTTAAATTCTTGAGGAACTTCTATACAGTTCTCCACAGTGGCTAAACCAACTGGCATTTCTACCAATAGTGCATGAGCGTTCTTTTTTCTCTACATCCTCAGCAACACTTGCTATTTCTTGTGTTTTTAATTTTAGCCATTCTGACAAGTGTAGTGATAACTCATTGTGGTTTGAATTTGTCTGTCCCTGATGGTTAGTGATATTGAGCATCTTTTCATGTATCTGTTGGCCATCTCTATGTCTTCTTTGGGAAAGTGTCTCTGCAGGTCCTTGGCCCATTTTTAGCTGAATATTTGGCTTTTTTAGTGCTGAGTTGTAGAAGTTCTTCATATATGACGCCTGAATAGCTCAATCAGTTAAACAGCTGCCTTTGACTCAAGTTGTGATCCCAGGGTCCTGGGATCAAGTCCTACATCAGGCTTCCCAATCCTCCCTCTGACTGCTGCTTCCCCCACCCCTATATATCCCTCTCTCTCTCCCTCTGTCAAATAAATAAATAAATCTTAAAATTCTTCATATATTTTGAATATTAGCTCCTCATTAAAATATATTACTTGCAAATATATTCATCTGTTAGGTTGATTTTTTTGTTTTGCTGATGATTTTCTTTTCTGTGCAAAAGCTCTTTATTTTAGTATAGTCCTAACAGTTCGATTTTGCTGTTGTTTCTCTTGCCAGAGGAGACGTATCTAGAAAAATGACTCTATGGTTGATGTCAAAGAATCTAGTTATTTTTAGCAACATACTTTGAAATCATTGGTGTGTGAATTAATTCATTTGTACCTGGTCCCTCTCTATAAAAGCCATGACCACACCCATATTATTCTAAGGTTATTCTAAGGCATAACAAGACAATACTCCCCCCACACTATTGCAGCTACATCTTCTAGAATTAGCTGACTTTGCAAATGTGAAGAGATTTGGCAACTATACTGTTAGCCTATCCCCCAATCTGGTGAAGTTTTCCCAACCATCCTCATGGTTTTCTTCACCATCCATGAACAACTTACCCTACCTTGAATATCTAGAGCTGAACTAATAATGCTCCCCTAAGCTAGGAATCTTCTCCTTTCTCCCCAAATGGACCCAAGAATGGTAGAATAATAGATTGCTTTTGTTTTATTCATTATCTGATCAGTCTGTGTTCTTCAGCAAGTGTCTAGAGGAAAAAGAATCTGCTCTTAGATTTATTTTTGGTTGGAAACTGGTCCTCGGCCAGTGGGAAACAATAGATATAGGGTCAAGAAACAGGTTAGATGGTTAATGGGATGTTCTGGGGAACCTTAACATTTATGAAATGGAGAGACAGAGTGGAAAAGAAGCCATCGAAGACACAGATAGACTAAGAAGAGCATGCTTTGTTAGAAGCCAAGAGAAGTAAATTTTAAAAAAGAGACAATGAGACACACAGAATAATCCCCTCTTGAGTGTGGATGGGAGCTGTCAATGTGATGGGATATTACTCCCATTACAATGCTAGGTTATATGACAAATGTGAAGGGACTTTGCAACTATACTGTCAGTCTCTAATCAATTGACTTTGTGTTTATCAAACAGATTATTCTGTGTGGCCTTGACTTAATCAGGTAAAAGCTTTAAAAGAGGGCTAAGACCTCCCTGAGCTCAGAGACTCCAAATAGCAGAGACTCACTTTCTCTCCCGCTGTCAGTTGGAGGAGCAGAGTCATGTTGTGAACTGCCTACGGTGAGGGGCAGCCTTCCTACAAGCATAAGGAAATGAATTCTGTCAACAAACTAAATGAGTCTGGAAAAGGACACTGAGCTACATATGAGAATACAGAATGACTGATGCTTTGCAGTTTAGAGCAGAGGACCCAGTTAAGTTATGCCTGGAATCTGGATCCACAGAAAATATGAGATAATAAATATGTGTTGTTTAAGTCACTAAATATGTGGTCATTTGTTATGCAGCAAGAGAAGGGTAATCCATTAAGCAAGGTCCCAGCTTCTGTAAGAGTACAGGAGGATTGGGATTCAATCTTGAGGTTGTCAAGTCTCTGATGTATGTGTTAGGATTTATGAGGGGTTGAATTTTCAGCAAAGACAAAGTAGAAACCTAGTAGTATAAATTAGAACCAGGAGGAGGTAAGGAAAAGTTTAAATGATAAAAATATCACATGGTTCATCTAGGACATCACTGATTCTGACGCTGGGATAAACTGGCAAATTTCCTGCCATATCATTTCATAGGGATTGGGTCAATATACTGTTTGCTTTGCTTTGATCTGGTTAACAGGAATAGAAGTCACCTGATGGCAGATATGCTGCCTATTTTATTCACTGATTCTATGTCCTCAACCTGCAGCCAGTATCTGGCATATTTTACGTACTCAATATTTGTTGAATGAATGAATGAGTTTCACATTGGTCAATGTGAAAAAGTAGATTAAAAATATAAAATTTTATGAGGAAACAGTATAAGTTGGCACTACTCTTCTTGAAAATATTCAAGTTAACGCTGTTAAAGTATGAATAATTTGAAATGTCACAACAGAGACAGAGACAGAGTCGTCATCTAGCTAATCCACAAGTATCTACTGAAACCCTACTGTGTGCCAGGTTCTAGAATAAGATTCTGCAATAGTTTCTTAGCTGATTATCTCTGTATCCATTCTAGATCTTAGCCAATTTCCACACATCAGCCACAGTAATATTTTAAGACAAACCATCTTATTTCATTCCCCTGTTGAAAACCTTTTAGTGGTTTCTCATTATACTGAGGATAAAAAGCAAAGTCCTTACCTTGTCTTTCCATAATCTGGCCTCTGCCTCCTTCTGCTTTTATCCCTTGCCACTCACCACCTTATTACCTCAGAGCATTCCTGCATGTTTCTTATACCCCCTGCCTGGAAGACCCTGTGTTATCTTACCTCCTACTCATCCCTCAGATCCCAGTTTAAATCTCTAAATAGCACTTCTTCAATGATCTTCCAATATAAATTACCCCTTCCACACAGCATTTATTATATAACTTGCAATTACATTGTATGATTACTTTTTAATATCCATCTCCTTCATTACACTGAAGCTCCATTAGGTCCAGGATTCTGTCTATTTTGCCCAAGAAATATCACTAGTACTAAGAATATTTCATACATAATTGTTGAGTAAATAAAAGCAAAGGCCTAGGAGACTACCAATCATGAGTCATGAAAAAGCTGCTGCTACCATTGTTAGAACTATGGAGCCCTACATGGTAAAAATATCACTCTAGAACACAATCCCTAACCTCAGTGGAGTACAGAGACAAGCAACTAAAACCTTGTATCCTTTGATCAACATCATTACATTTCCCCATTCTCCCAGCCCCTGGCAAATCATTCTACTGTCTACTTCTGTAAATTTGACTATTTTAGATTCCCCATAGAAATGAGATCATGCACTATTTCTCTTTCTGTGTCTGCTTTTTTCACTTAGCAAAACATCCTCCAGCTCTATCCATACTGTTGCAAGTGGCAGATTTCGTTATTCTTTTTATGCCTGAATAATAATACTCCCTTGTGTTTCACATGTATACACACACACACACACACACACACACACACACACACACACATGTATTTTTTCTTTATCCACTCATTTGTTGAAGGACATTTAGGTTGTTTCCATATTTTGACCACTGTGAATTATCTGCACCTAACTTGGGAGCACATGAGATCTCTTCAAGATCCTGATTTTATTTCCTTTGGTATATACTCAGAGATGGGATTGCTAGATCTTATAGTGATAATTTTTGAGTGATCTCCATACTCTTTTCCATAGTATCTTACTAAGTCATAATTCCACCAACAGCACATAAGGGTTTCCTTTCCTCCCACACCCTTGCCAATACTTATTTCTTATCTTTTTGATAACAGTCATTCTGATAGGTGTAAAGTGATATCACTTGGTTTTGATTTGCATTTCCCTGATTATTAGAGATGATGAGCACATTTTTGTGTACCTTTTAGCCATCTGAATTTCCTTTGAGAAATGTCTATTGGGTTTTTTGGACCAGTTTAAATTGAGTTATTTGTATTTTGGTATTGAGTTGTATGAATTCCTTATATATTTTAGGTATTATGTGGATAATACTGGATATGTAGTTTGCAACCATTTCCCCCATTTTATAGGCTGCCTTTTCACTTTGTTATTTCCCTTTGCTGTACAGAAGCTCTTTAGTTTGATGTAATTCCATTTGTCTATTTTTTGCTTTTGTTGTCTGTGTTTTTAGTATCATTTCCAAAAAAATTGCTAAGACCAACATAAAGAAGTGTTTCCCTTCTGTTTTCTTCTAGTAGTTTAATAGCTTCAGGTCTTACATTTAAGTTTCAATCCATTTTGAGCTGACTTTTGTGAATGGTATAAGAGTCCAATTTAATTCTTTTACATGTAGATAGCCAGTTGTCCCAACACCCACTTGTTGAAGAGATTATCCTTTCTCTGCTGTGTCTTATGGGAGTCCTTGTCAAAGATCAGCTGACTGTAACGGCATAGGCTTATTTCTTACTTGATATTGTTCCACTGGTCTCCATGTCTGTTTTAACGCCAGTACTGTTCTGATTACAATAACTTACTAATGTAATTTGAAATCAGGAATCGCAATGTCTCCCCTAGATGCCTTCTTGTTTAGACTGCTTTGACTATTTGAGGTTATGGTTCCATATATATTTTAAGATTTTTTTCTGTTTCTGTCAAAAAATGTCTTTAGGATTTGGATAGGGATTGCACTAAAAAAAACTTTGAGAATGCCTTGGTGGCTCTTGATTTCTACTCTGGTCATGGGCTAAGGGTCATCAGATGGAGCCCTGCATCGGCTCCATACTCAGCAGGGAGTCTGATCGAGAATCTGTCTGTCTCCTTAGGCCACCCTGCCACACTTGAGCTCATGTGTTCACTCTCAAATAAATAATCTTTTAAAAAAATTTGTAGATCACTTTGGGCAATATGGACATGTTAACAATATTAATTTTTCCAATCTATCAATTTGGGATCCATTTATTAGTGTCTCTTAATTTCCTTCATCAGGGATTTATAATTTTCATTGTATAATTCTTTGCCTCTTTTGGTTAATTCCTAAGTATTTTGTTCTTTGTGAATGGGACTGTTCTCAAAATTTCTTTTTCAGATAATTCCTTGTTGGTGTATAGAAACACAACTAACTTTTGTGTGTTGATTTTACATCCTTCCATTTTGCCACATTATTAGTTCTAATGTCTTTCTTGTGTGTGCATGTGTGTGTATGTGTGTGTGTGTGTGTGTGCTCTTTACAGTTTTCTATGTACATAATCATGCTATCTGCAAAGAGAAATAATTTTATTTCTTCCCTTTTGACTTGGATGCCTTTTATTTCTTCCTTGATTACACTGGCTAGGTTTTTTATACCATGTTTTTGGTTGTGGTAAGTGGGCATCTCTGCCTTCTTCTGAATCTTCTGAGTAAAAGCTTCCCAATTTTTTCCCATTGATTATGGCATTAGCCTTGTGTTTTTCATATACAGCCTTGATTGTTTAAGTATGTTCCTTTTATACATACTTTGTGGAGATATTTTATAAAAAGATTTGAATGTTTTTTCTGCCTCTATTGAGATTATCATTTGTTTTTTTGTCTTTCATTCTATTAATGTGGGTACACTACATTGATTTTTATAGGTTGAGTCATCCTTGCATCCCAGGGATAAATCTCCCTTGGCCATGGTGTGTGATCTTTTTAATGAGCTGCTGTTATTGAGGATGTTTGCATCTATGTTCATCAGAGATACTGACCTGTAGTTTTCTTTTCTTGTATTGTCTCTCTGGCTTTGGAATCAGGATAAAGCTGGCCTGAAAATGAGTTTAGGAGTATTCATTTACTTCATTTTTTCGGAAGCATTAAAGAAGGACTGGTATTAGTGCATCTTTTTTTTTGTCTGTTAAAAGTCCCCCAATGAAGCCATCTGGTCTTGGTCTTTTCTTTGTGGAAGGTTTTATATTACTTAATCTCTTTGTTATAGATCTATGCAGACTTTCTATTACTTCTTTATTCAGTCTTGACAGATTGCATGCCTCTAGGAATATACTGATTTCTTCTAGGTTATCTAATTATTGGCATATAATTATCTTAATAGGCTCTTTGGTCCCTTTATTTCTGGGTCATTTGTTGTAATGTCTCTTCTTTGTATCTGAGTTTGAGTCTTCTTTCTTCTTTCCTTGAATTAGCTAGGAGTGTGTCAATTTTGTTTATATTTTCAAAAGACAATTCTTAGTTTTGTTGATTTTGGTACTATTTTCCTATTATCTATTTCTGCTTCTAATAATTATTATTTCATTCCTTCTGCTAATTTTGGGTGCATTTGTTCTTTAGTTCCTTGAGTTGTAATGGTAGGTTGTGATTTTTTCTCTTTTTAAAATGCTGGCATTTGTTGCTATAAATTTCCCTCTCACTGTTGCTTTTGCTGCCTCCCAGATCTTGTTAAATTATACTTCATTTTCTTTTTTGTCTCAAGTTAGCTTTAAAATTCCCTTTCAACTTCCTCTTTCAATGGTTGCTCAAGAGTATGGTGTTTAGTTTCTACCTGATAGTGAATTTTTCTATTTCCTTTCTGTTACTGATTTCTAGCTTCATTCCCCTGTTGGTCTGAGAAGATATGATTTCAATCCTTTAAGTTGTTAAGATGTGTTTTGTACCTAACATGTGATCTATCCCAGAGAATGTTCTATGTGCACTTGAGAAGAATGTATATTCTGCTATTGCTTTGGTAGAAAGTTCTGTATATGTCTATTAGGTCCATTTGGTCTATAGTGCTGTTAGCTGTTTCTTTGATTTTCTGCCTGGATATTCTATCCATTACTAAAAGTGGAATACTGAAGTCTCCTACTATTTTATTATTCTATTGTTGTTTTTCCCTTTAGATCCATCAATGTTTGTTTTATATATTTAGGTGCTCTGATGTTGGGTATATATCTACCTGTTTATCTGTTATATATTCTCTTTATCATTATATAATGATCTTCATTGTCTCCACAGACAATTTCTGACTTACTTGGTGTCTTTTCCATAATATTCTTTTCTGTACTTTCACTTTCAGTCTATGATACTTAAAATGAGTATCTTGTAGTCAGATTATCATTAGATCTTGTTTTTTTATTTTTCTTAAAAAAAAATCCAGTCAGCCACTTTATCCCTTTCCATTAGGGAGTTTAATTCATTCATGCTTCAGATAATAATTGATAATGTAAAGACGTAACTATTTCCATTTTATTAATTGTTTTGTTTTGCAGTTTTTATTCCCTTCTATGGTCTTCTTTTATAATTTTTTTGGTAGTGACTTGGTTTGATTCCTTTCTCTTTATCTTTTGTGTACTACCACAAGTTTATCCTTTGTAGCTTGTATAAAGCTTCTTTTACTTATAACAGTGTATTTTAATTTGATAACAATTTAAGTTCAACAGCATTCAAAAACTTTATGCTTTTACTCCACACACACTTTGTGTTCTTGAAGTCGAGTTTACTTCTTTTTATACTGTGAATTTGTTATCCAATTTTTGTTGTTATAGTTATTCTTAATACTTTGTCTTTTAATTTTTATATCAGATAATTTGTATACCATCATTAGAGTGTTATATTATCCTACATTTGCCTATACATTTACTATTAATTTATGAAATTTGTACTTTAATCATATTTTAATGTTTCTGTTTAGTATGTTTCAATTCCATTTGAGGAACTCGCTTAAGGATTTTTTGTAAAGTAGGCTAGTGACAAACTCTTCAGTTGTTGTTTATATAGAAACAACTTTATCTCCTTTTCATGTTAAAGGATAGCTTTGCTTGGTACAGTTCCCTCGGTTGGCAGTTATTTCAGTACACTGAGTTATATCATCCCACTGTTCCCTGGCCTGCAAGATTTTTATTAAGAAATCCACTGATAGTCTTATTGATGGGGGTGTGGGGGAGGGAAGTGTTTCCTTTACATGCGATGAGTCACTATATTCTTAGCTCTTCTCAAAATTCTCCCTTTGTCTTTGACTTTTGACAGCTTAATTGTAATATTTCTTGGTGTAGACCTCTTTATGTTCAATCTATTTGGGGTCCTATAGGCTTCATGAATCTGGATACCCATTTTACTCCCCAGATTTGGAAAGTTCTCAAGTTATTATTTCTTTAGATAAGCTCTCTGCCCCTTTCTCCGTCTCTTCTCCTTCCAAGACTCCTGTAATATGTATATTGTTTCATTTAATAGTGTCTAATAATTTCTGTAGGCTTTTCTCAGTCCTTTTCGGTCTTTCTCTTCCTCTCACTGGATAATTTCAAATGACCTGTTTTCATATTCATTGATTCTTTCTTCTGCTTGATCAAGTCTGATGCTGAAACTCTAAGTAGCATTTCTAGTCTAAGCACTGCATGTTTCAGTCCCATTCATTTGTTTCTTTTTTAAGACCTTTCCTATCTCTTGTTGAACTTCTCTTTTTGTTCTTGTATTAGGCTGGCTGACTTCATTAAGTTATTTACCCATGTTCACTTCTGACATGCTGAATTTCCTTAGTACAGTTATTCTGCATTCCTTTTCATGCAATTTGTGAATTTCCATTTCTTTGGGGACAGTTTATTGGACGTTTATTGTGTTTGTTTGGTGGTGCCACGTTTCCCTGATTCTTGGAGTTGTTTCCTTGCTTTGGTGTCTGCATTTGAAGAAGTAGTCACATTTTCTATATTTTAGGAATTGGCTTCCATAAGGAAAGACCTTCACCTGTAGGGAGGAGTGCAGGGGAGATGCATGGGTGCCACTTGAAGGATTGTGCTTAAGAGCACTCTTACGCCTGGTCTAGTTGTTCATGGGGCACCAAGTGCGGGAGTGTACAGCAGCTGCAGGTGTCAGGAGGGACCCAGTGGCATGGCAAGTAGGGTCCATGCATGGTCCTTGGTGGCAATGATTAGGGGATTTAGTAGTGGCTGAGAAGGCTAGCAAGGTCCTCAGCAGTGCCTCCAGATCTAGGAGTGAGTGTGCTGTTAGGCTGGCTGTGAGTGTGTGCATGGTAGTGTGGGTCAGCTATAGGTATGAATGTGGCAGAAAGAGCAAGAGCAGCTGTATACATTTGTTCTGCTGTGGGGGTTATCTCCAGGAACAGGCTCAGTAGTGGAGCCAGGGTGGTGGCAGGAACCGAATGCAGCCATGGGGTCCACAGGTGTGGTGGTGGGCTGCTATAAGCACTTGTGTGGGGGCAGTGCCAGGAGAGTGAGTGTGCAACTGTGGGGGCTGACAATCAGTGCATGCATGGCAATGAAAACCAAGACTATAGTGGGAGCTGGGCAATGTAGGCTAGTGGCTAGCATACATGTGATGGTAGAGGTCATTTTATTTTGTACTATAGTAGTAAAATATAAAAATGCTCAATGTATTTTATCATACCAATTTCAGTTAGAAGTCTATATCATAAAATTATAGATATTAAGATACCACTTATAAATATACATTAAACTGTCTTTCTTCTTTCCCAAATATATGAAATATTAAATTATAACCAATCCAAATAAAAAATATTTAGCCAAGGTGGTCTTTATAACTATGTGTTAATAGTAAATAATACTCTACATTAAAAATCTGGAAAAAGAAAAAAACGCTCTTTAGATTAAAGTAGGACCTAAACTATAGCAGAAGAAATAATTTCAAACATTTCAACACATTTTTATACCAGCTATAAGTTAGGAGAGAAAATGAACAAGACGTAACCATTTACATCTAAGATTATTACCGGTAATTCAGCATTGATTAACAATTCGCTATCTCATGTTCTGAAGCCCTGTCAAATTTTTGAGTCTCAAGCTTGGACATGTCTTAAAACACCAAGTACTGGGCACCTGGGTGGCTCAGTGGGTTGAGCCTCTGCCTTTGGCTCAGGTCATGATCTCAGGGTTCTGGGATTGAGGCCCGCATCCGGCTCTCTGCTCAGCAGGGAGCCTGCTTGCTCCTCTTGCTCTGCCTACTTGTGATCTCTCTGTCAAATAAGTAAATAAAATCTTAAAAAAAAAAAAAAAACCCACACCAAGTACTTCTGAATAACTTTTTTGTTATTGCTCACAGTGGAAGAGAAATGAACATTTATCACTAAAATGATTTTATTTTATTTATTTATTTTTTTTTTTTTTAAAGATTTTATTTATTTGACAGAGAGAAACACAGCCAGAGAGGGAACACAAGCAGGGGGAGTGAGAGAGGGAGAAGCAGGCTTCCCGCAGAGCAGGGAGCCCGATGTGGGACTCGATCCCGGATCTCCGGGATCATGCCCTGAGCTGAAGGCAGTCGCTTAACCAACTGAGCCACCCAGGCGTCCCTAAAATGATTTTATAAAGGGTTACAAAACAAAATAACTGATCGCTTTAGTGTTTCTAAATTATATTGTGGAATGCAAAAAAGGCAATAAATATCCCAAATACAAGTTTTACATTCAAATGTATTCTTCACTTTTCTATACTTAGAATCACTCAAACACTATCACCAAAGTATGTCAAGGTACTGAGAGTAAATTGTATGTGGCTCTATTAATGTCAGAATGAATTATGTAAATGAAAAATAACTGATGATATAAATAAACATGCCCAATAAAATAATATTTATAAGTAAAAATTTAAAAGTTAATGATACATAAAAAGGCTTTAAAAGAGATGTGATCTGACCACCCGTAATCCCTGTGCCCTGCCCCGTGATGACAGAGACCCTGTTCCACACTAGCAGTAGTAGAGTCATATAGCAGTACTAGCAGCAGCAGCAGCAGTCAGGGTCATTAAGGTATCCTTACCTAATCTATAGAACATACATGGGTGAAATGTTCCTAACGTTACTTCTCAGAAATGTAAGTTGGCGTATACATATGTGTTACGTCAATGGTTAAGAATTTTTTGACATTGAAGTTTCCAGAATTACATGAACAAGGTAAAAATAAATCTGTACTTGCATAGGACAGTTCTATTTTCACAGAAATCTTGTTCTCCCTTTTGAACAGCTAATTATATTGGAAACATAAACTTTGTATGGCAAACATCTTTGTAAAGTTGGTGGACAAAGGAGATAGAAAAATGATTCTGAGGGAGAAACAATGTATAATGGATAAAGTTTGGATGAGATGAAACCTGTGATTCCTGTTTCTCAATAATCTTGTTTGAATAAAGCCGATCTGCTCCTGTGAAGTTTCAGTTCCTATCTTTCATCAGTAGTTAAGCATTAAAAAGCAATCTTTGAGGGGTGTTCCTTGTTTATCTAAAGGTCTAGTTGACAATGCTGCTATTTACAATAAACGAGGACTGCTGAATTTTACTTTACTAAGAGATCTTGAAAGACGGAAAGGAGATAGTTATGACACATAAAAGGCTTCGTATAAATATTATAAAGTGTCCAATACAGTGCCACATACGTCAGGGATATCATCATTAGATAATCTAAAATGAGTCATTACAGGTACAAATATGAAAACATTAAATCACAACTCCTAAAATCACACAGTCATTGACAGAGACATGGAATTAGAGAGGTGGCCTCAGTTTGAAAAGCAAATAAATTCTTAACTAAACTGAGAATAATATGTCTTATATAACAACCCTCTTACTAATTTTCAAAGTGTGTCTCAAGTAACAAGCCTTTTTACTAATTTTCAAGCTTATTTTAAAATAATTATAATTTTATGGGTTCCTTATAAGACATTCTTTTATGCCCCCTATTAACTCTTTTAAAACAACAAAACAGGGCACATGGGTGGCTCAGTTGGTTAAGCGACTGCCTTTGACTCAGGTTATGATCCTGGAGTCCCAAGATTGAGTCCTGTGTTGGGCTTCCACTCAGTAGGGAGTCTGCTTCTCCCTCTGACCCTTTCCCCTCCCCCATGGTCTCTCTCAAATAAATATGTAAACTTAAAAAAAAAAAAAAAAAAACTACTTTAGTAACACTCAATAACCTATCTAATGAGAAATAAATTTATACATAATACACTGTATAAGTACAAACCAAAATTTTAGCAAATATCATGATTCATTTAAAAATTTTTCCCTAAATTACTGTATTATCTTTCCAGTAGAGCTATTATTATCATTTAAGAAGAGAAGAAAAACAGCATTTGTTGAACTAAAGCACAACTCTTATGTGCCCCATGCTACACTTCAGAAAACCAAGACACAGAGAGATTAACTGATTTACAAAAATTATATCTAGGACTGAAAAGAGTAAAGAGAAAATAGGACTTTGCTAGTCCTTAGAAATGCTACTTAGAGGGAAAGGAAGTGTAGTTGGGGGCAGGGCTGGGACAGGAGGGGGGCGGGGGGGAGTGGGGGAGCGGCTGGGGGGGTAGGGGGAGCCTGTAGCAATGGAAGGGCTTCCATGCAGCAGCTGACAACCCGAAGAGCTGTTTTAAGGGCGCTGGAGACAGACACTGGCACAGAGACCAAGACATTCTCTTTTTATGTTTATGAACATCAAGCTTATTTTAATTGTAATAAAATTATAAAAATGTTCAAGCTACAAAATTAAACTGTAAACACCTCTCAATACTAAAAATATAAACTATCTCTGTATTCTTAATAGATTCAAAGTTTTATAGGTAGCTTTAATATTTTGTCTCTTTCAAACTTTTTATTCTGGAAAAAACCCTCTGAAATGCCTATTAGTGAACTGGGCACACCAGCTTCACTAAGGCTCAGCTTTCCCTCATCTCTTTTATTTATTTGTCCCTTTCCTCTTTTTTGACAAATATGTTCAGTCCTTTGGCCTAGTAGTTTTGCTTTCTAGTTCTACACCACCACAAGTCTACTGTGGCCACTGATTACTAAAGCTGGTGCTTTCCTACCTCTGTATCTGTAATCACACATTCCCTTCCTTTTTTAACTGCAGCTTGTCAAAAGTAATTTTTCCCATCATCCACATAAAATTCCACCTTCTGTGTAAAGCTTTTCAGGCTAAAGAAAAAGATGCAACTTTTGCTAGACTATTCTAACAAAAACAAGGGTTTATTATCTGTGAAGACCAAAATGCGCTCATCATTTTATCAGTGTGTTCTCCAACTTAACGCTATTTGTTCAGTTGCTTACCTATCTTCTAAAGGGCTGCATTAACAGTGTTTAAGTTTTAGGCTTCTGATGAACAGACATTGTATTTGACTTTATTTTTATAGTTATTAACTTACAGAATGTCAAGCTAAACTAGATGCAGAACTAATGCTTCTAATGTAGCTTATTTTCTATGTAATTGTATAATTCTAAATGAGAAGTGGTAAAATAAAATTCTTATCCATAATTTAGAATCTATGGCTATTAAAATTATTGACTATATCACTCTTTAAAAATGTCCTCTTACAACGGGAGAAACTGCAGGGTAAATCTCGGGCTTTGGGGTTCATTCCCTTAGATATACTTCCAGGATGTGAAAGAGTTTCAACACCCTTACTAGACTGACAGTACTTCTGCTTAAACCTTCAGCCTGATGTTTCCTGAGAGCTCTTTTGGAAACTTATAAACACAGGCAGCTAAAATATTTTGGACTGAAGCCAAGGAGAACTCAAATCAAGCCAGTGAGTTCTTAAAATTATGTAAGAGTCTTACAGAAACTCATTTTATCAATTTCAAAACAGAAATTTCCCCAAGAGTCATCTTATAATGAAAATTTTGATATTCGCCCTTCTCTAGTTTCAAAAATTAGTTCTCTATTATATTCTTACTTTATTAAAGTGGGCACATATTTTTCACTAAATTAGCAGAGAAACAAGTAGTGTTGTTAGTTATTTCTCTACACTCCTATCTTTCTCACAGTTTTGCTCCTAAAAGAATAAAGTCTCATTCTGTGTCTTGTGGTTTAAATATAATGAATTCTGGCTGAGACCTGTAAAGTACAATTGTATATAGCAGAAAATCTTATACTGGTTTACTTAAATGTGCAAAGATCTTTATGAATTTAGGCAATCCCCTTCCCCAACCATTACTTCATGTTATTAGAATAAAAGAACTCTCTCGTGAAAGAACGTAAAAAAAGTTTGTTTTTACGTTTTAGCTTTGTTATGCAGTAAATGAAATTAACAGGCTGAAGCAAGGAAGAATCTGGAAAAAGAGTCTTGGTGTGGTGTCAACGATAGGTGAGGCCTACGTAACTATCAAATAAAAGAAACAAATAAGACAGGACTCCTTTAAAAACTCCCTAAGAATTTTGGGATTTTGAATTTCTAAATTTTGGTTTCCAAAATCTGTTAAATATAAACTTTACAAGTATTGTAAAGGCAAGAAACAACTACCACATTAGATATAATAACAATATTAGGGGGAAATAATTACCAAGTAATAAAGCACCATACTGAATCTAAAGCCTCAGGCTCTGTGGCAGAAGAAAACACTGCTGTGGTGTGCATGAACATGTAGTAGGTTAAATCAGAAATAAAATTCTGTAGTTCCAACTGTTTTTACTTCGAGAGCTGTATACACTGTATATTTACTAGGTAAAGTCTCTATTAAAAGTTTGATCACCTTTGATATTTTTATAAAAAAATTAATAAACTCCTACTTCCCCTTACCCAATTCTTTGGTAAGTGAATAAAGTATGGATCTGAATACACACACAATAGGCTAATTTTCCACAATATTTCATTGTAAGTCATACTTCTAAAAATCATTCCCATTCTGGTTATACTAGGAAAAGGAATGAAGAACCAAGGAGACAGAAGCAATCTCTTCTTTGCACAATCAGCTACATCATTTGGGAGATCTCGTGAGAAATGAAACTATAACGAGGACCCCTGCTTGAGAATTATTAAAAATTTAAAGATGGTAACAGGAGAGCATTTCAAACACAAGCTGTTGGGCCCTGTGTGACTACCCAAATGACGTGCCCATGAAGCTGTCCTATTCTTCTCCCTATGTGACCTTGACTTTGTTCCACTCCTTCATGTAGTCTTCTGTAGAAGACTTATTTCCTCCAAAGTCAGACACAACTGTCTTCACCTCTTAGCCGCCACTTATTGGCAGAGATCTCATTCGTTCTCTGATACCACCACTATCTTCAGATTCTTCAGACTGGGTAATAAAAGGCAAGACACAGGCTGAACATGATGAAAGGCAAGGTCCTCAGTTTAGCATCATACCTCTCAATGGTCTCTGAGTTATACTAGTTGTAACCTAGTTCTTACAGGATAAGAATAGTATATAATAAATTCACAATAAGATCAACTTGCTAGAAAATCAACATGCAAACTAAGTAATAATGTAAAAGCGAGCAGAAAGAATACTTAAAGTATAACCAAATTATGTTATTTTTTCCTACAAAGGTAAAAACAAATTCTCTCAAGTAGGAGGTTACGTTTTGCTTTTAACCTGAGTATCATCAGTTAACAAGATTTTTAAAAAAATGACTTTAAGGCTACAAAACTGGCAACTTTTTTAGTAAATTAATACTTGCATAGGTAAGTGCTGTATATAGGTAAGTAAATACTGTATAAAGGCAGGTAAGAAGAAGCTTGAATTTATTATTAACAAATAAATAATCATTTATATTTCTGAAGCAGGGAGAATCACTATAATGAAACTTAAGAATAAAAAATAAAAAGGTTGTAGAAAAGGAAGTGTATGTAGCAGAGAAGCAATGATTGATTTTATTGAGATATACTGTCCAAATATAATTGCAATCATAAAATGTACTTCAAACACACTGTTCCTGCTCTTAAAAAGAATGTGATTAAATGCCCAGAAAGAAAATATACTGACTTTAACTTGAGCAGAAATTTAATAAACATAGGCCAGTTTGTTCAGAGCCAACACTTAAAATGTGCCTTCCATATTTTTAAAATATGTTTTAAAACCTATTTTAAAAACTGTTTTTTCTTATTTCAGAAAATAAGGTATCTGCAAAACATGAGTTTTACCATATTAGCATCATGTTTTCATTTAAAGCAAAAGCCTAAGAGATATTAAGAAGTATCTCTTATTAAGATATATTAAGAAGTATCCTAGTTTTAAAATACTTTTTTTGAAATATGTAGATAATTTTTATAAAAGGAAAGATAGATATAAAATATAAATAATATAGTAAGAAATAATCTTTAATAACCACAATATTAGCTATCTTTTAAAGGAAGTAGTGTGAACAAGATTCTGTAAGATACTGTTTCTATTGTCAGCTCTGGCTAGCAGATTATTAGTATGAAGACTTGTTTTTGAAGAACTTCTTCATAGTTGTCTAAGAAATAATGCTATTATTAAATGCAAGATATGGAAGGGAAAGTCACCCAAATTTTACACAAATAATTCTTCTCTAAACACAGGTGTAAAAAAGTCACAAAACTAGCTTTAACGCATGTAATTCAAACATTACTAATGCTTAAGTGGCTGGAGGAGGAGTTAAGTTACTCAGTTATTAAATGTAGTAGTTTTCATATTATGATTCCTAGAACAATAGCATCAGCTCAATCTGGGGACTTACTAGAAATTTCTTGGAAATTCTGGGGCTCCTGCCCAGGACCTACTAAATTAGAACAATGGAGGAAGGGGACCCATCAATCTCTAAACAAGTTCTCCAGTGAATATAACGCAGCTAAAGTTTAAGAGCCAGTGGCTTAATATATCTTCAAAATATATTATAAGGTATTTGAAATTAAATGGTCCAAACTTCATGTATTTTTATTTATAAAGTATCCCTAGACCAAATGAATAGTTTAAGTGCACTTAGAAGAAACACAGAATTTTACAAATATATTAAATCCACTCTTTTTAGCAATAATATAACCAAACCATGTGAGAAATTGTGATTGAATGTAATTTTTTGGTCGATAAAAGGTTAAAAGGACCACCCAAAGATGCTCTAAGTAACAACTATATAATACATCTTAGAAATTGAGAAATCATAAATGCACAACACCTACTGAACTCACACCAGGTACAAAATGCAACATAAAAGGAATACAACATAAAAGTGAGAAAACAATATGCTTGTTCCTTAGGACACCTGGTCTGAAAACATAGCTAACTTAGGACAGTGTCATCACTTCCAGCGTAAACCAGGTCCTCTGATAGCATACCATTTGGCATTAACAATATCTGCATCTCTATGCTTCTTCAGTATTCAACATGTCTTTTCTCTCGGAGGTAAATAATCTTTCTGCTCCTGTCATAAAATATATATTTTAAGTATTAGGGACTCTGAAAAATTTCCTTCTGATTTTTCGCCTTATCCTAGTTTCCATTCCTGATTAACATCTTTCTTGATAAACCATGAAGTCATTTTCATCTATCTTTTCTTAGTTTTGAAGCTCATGATATGTCTATATAAACCTTTTCCCTTTATTTACTACTCTTTCTTCCTCTATATATATTTGAATAATGAACTTTCTGGACTTCCTTCAAAAAGTATATTATCAAGCCAGTGAAACACATCTACTTTTTTTAGATCCCTGAACAAATAAAATTCCTGAAAGAGGCCACAGAGAACCATAATACCCTTCCTCCAGTTAAGTACCCAGGGCAGTTTTTCTGGCTCTGGCATTAGAAATAATAAATTTGTATAAAGTATGGCCATACTCTGTATAACATTATAAAATACAACTAATAATCTTTAAGGAAAAGAAAATTAGCCCTCCTGATTCCTATCACACAACATTCTGCATGATATGACCTAACCCCCTAAAAAGTGTACTTCCAGTGATTTTATTGAACTATGGTCTCAATCTAACAATTGCCCTTATAAGAGCTGTACAAGATGGGCATTTATAAGGAAACAAACATTATTTAAAAAGAAACATTATTCTATCTGCGACTTGAATATGCTGAAGCTGTAGAGTAAGAATTTTTAAGGTAATTCTTTAGGTTCTGACAAATCACTTAAAGCTGTCAACAAGTTGAATATTAGAAATCCCAAGTTCTGGGGCACCTGGTGGCTCAGAGGGTTAAGCCTCTGCCTTCACCTTAGGTCATGATCTCAGGGTCCTGGGATCGAGCCCCAGATAGGGCTCTCTGCTAAACAGGGTGCCTGCTTCCCCTTCTTTCTCTGCCTGCCTCTCTGCCTATCTGTGATCTCTCTGTCAAATAAATAAAATCTTAAAAAAAAAAATAATCCCAAGTTCTCATCCCCGCAACACACAACACATACGATCCTAATTACAGGATAGAAATATAGAATATGTGGTTTCATATAGGTGATGATTTGAAAAATTATTAACTAAGTATACACTGTAACAACAATAGTGTGGATTGGTAAGGGTTACTGTTGGCTGAATATCGGGCTTTATACTTAGCACTTTATAAATCTTCTCCCTAATCCTCATGACAACTTTGCAAACTCAGTGCTACTATTCCAATTTTACATGGAAAGAAACTAAATCATCTTCCCAAATTAAGCTTTTCATTTCAACTTGTCTAAGGTGGCACAGCTAACATAGTAACACTGATAAGTGAACCCAAGCTAAATCCAAAGTCTGATCTTTTCACTATAGGATATTGCTTCCCCTAGATGACACTTATTATACTTACTTTATATACATACGTACATGATATTATATTTGATTGCATTACTTTTTTCTGAATAATTTATTGGGATTTCTGGTAGTAAAAAGAACCCTCAAAGTATGTATTAAAGAAAATTCCATAGTGCTTTTTCCGAGTCTGGGTTTAATCCAATCTTTCCTGTTCTAAATTTTGATCTATGAGAAGTTGCTTCTGGCTGAGAAAGATAAAGTGAAACAGCAGTTCTGCACTTCCTGTGTCTAGTCAAGTGTTTTAGTCCTAAGGGAAGTTTAATCTCCAATAGATTCTGGATTGAGCATTTCATGTTCTTTTCATTATAAACTGAAGCTTTCATGAAAGATCACTAGAAAACAGTGAGAAGAAACTGGAATGAAGTTCAAATAAAACACAAGACACAACAATTGTCCCTAAGTTGGAAGAGACTTCAGCAATCATCTAGGAGCCCAATACTTATTTTGCAGATGACAAAACTGAAAGCTCGAGAAGTAAATGGCTGTCCAGGGTCCCACATGATTACGCAAACTCTCGTGATACTCAGTTCAGCACTAAGCACATCATTTCAAGAATACTCTCTCTTTCCACTCACAGAATGTTTTCTAATCCTCTATTCTTTTCTTAGGATTATTATTCTTTAGCTACTCAGGATACTTAGGAGCAATACTGGACAAATATTTATTTTTACATCCTCTCTACCCTACATTTATTGATTGGGAAACAAATCTTACACTCATGTTTATACTTTCTTTTCCATTTTTACTGCTACCATGCTGGAGGGAAACCTCCAAAAGGATAACAGTTTGTTAATAATGAAGATCAGCAATATGGTTTATTATTAGTTGTTTAAAAAGATAAAAATGGAGACTACAAGAAAACACGGAAAATGGATGTCATATTTAAAAATCAGAATCAAATACATATTGTGACTACAGTTATTTAAAATAGTTATGCATGTAGTCATGACAGAAAATATGGCAATTTGAAAACATTAGCTATTTGGTGGTTTGTAATGGTCACTTTAAAAAGTTATTTAAGAAAGGAATAACCTTAAACAAAAGTTACATTGGCAGTCTGAATTAGTATTCATCTTATGCTTTTTGAAGCTTGCAAACTTATGAAACATAAAACAAGGGTCCTGAAGAGTATAGTCTTTGTACTATTTTTACAACTCTTCTATAAATGTAAATTACTTCAAAATTAAATTTTTAAAAACTAAAAAGAACCCTCTTATATTTCACTAAATGACCAATACTTTTAATGACAAAAAGATACTTTAAAAAAAGATTTTATTTATTCATTTGAGAGAGAGAGAGAGAGAGAGGAGCAGCAGGCAGAGGGAGAAACAGATTCCCCACTGAGCTGGGAGTCCGATGTGGGACTCGATCCCAGGACCTGCAAATCAAAACCTAAGCTGAAGGCAGATGCTCAACCATCTGAGCCACCCCAGAGCCTGGACAAAAAGATTCTTTTTATAAATATTCACACTATAGCACACAAGGTGTCATATTTAACTTCAAATAGTACTTATTTTTTCAGCATTCTATACTTACAAAATTGGATAAGTAAGGGGTGCTCAGGTGGCTCAGTTGGTTAAGCATTTGACTCTTGATTTCAGCTCAGGTCATGATCTCAGAGTTGAGAGATTTAGCCCTGTGTCAGGCTCTGCGTTGGCATGGAGCCTGCTTAAGATTTTCTCTTTCCCTCTTTCCCTGGCCTCCCACCTCCACCCCCATCCCTGGGTGCATGCCCTCCCTCTCTCACTCTCTCTCCCCCCAAAAAACAAAAACAAAAGCAAAAACAAAAACGAAAAAAAAATGGATAGGTAAATGGGTAAATGATCGAAACCAAGGATTTGTTCAAAGAAGCAAGTTCTGTATGTTATAATAACCAGTATATACAGTCATATTTCTAACACCTTTGTTCCATTCATGCTATCTACTGAAATGTTTGAGCACTTATTATATGATCCAAGGGCTCTCTAAATCCCTGAAGTATTTTAAATTTTTTGTGTTAACTATTTTCAACTGTATTCATTCATCCATTCATTCATTCAACAAATATTAACTGAGTGAAAAACATGAGCCAGGCACTATACATCTATGTGCTGAGGATAGAGCAGTTAACAAAGTGAACAAAAATCCCTGCCTTTTTTTCCAGTGGAAGGTGGAAGAAAATAAACAGGAAAAAGTAAGTAAAATATGGGATGGAAGACGGCAATACGGCTTTCAAGAAAAGAAACATAAAGAAGGAAAGAGAATTAGGGCAGAGTGGGGGAATTTTGCACTTTTAGATTGAGTGGCTAAGGACTGACTTGAATAAAATTCACAAATTGAGGTGGAAATGAGCTACACAGATAATAAGGAAAAGTGTTACAGGCAGAGAGAATAGCCAGTGCAAATCTTCCAAAGCAAGAACTTGCCTGATGCATTCCAAGAACAGCAAAGAGGTCAGTCGGACTAGAGCAGAGTGAGTTCGGGGAAAAGAACAGAGTGAGTAGGAGAAGAAAAGCAGTTGATGTCTGGCAGTAAGAGGGGCCCAGGGGATAGAACCTGATAGGCCATTTCTTGGACTCTGGCTTTTATTTTCACAGAGATGAGAAGTCAATGGAGGGTTTTCATCAAGGAGTGATATAACATGACTTATATTTTAATATAATTACTCTACCTGCTATATTAAGAATTGATTGAAAAAAATCAAGGGCAGAAACTGGAAGACCAATCATAGGAGGCTTTTGTAACAATATAGAAGATGACTGGGATCATAGATATAGCAATGGAAATAGTGACCAGTACTGAATTTTGAGTATATATTAAGGGGACCGACAAAGAATATGACGACAGAAATAGGGGAATTACTAAATATGGGGGTACAAGAAAGTTAGGAATCAAGGATGACACTAAGATTGACCAAAAGAAAGCAGCTATTATTTATTGAGATGGGGAAAACTTGGGGGGAAGTTTTGGTGAGGGCAGGGGAGATAAGGAATTCAGTTTACCACGTCACATTCTGAGAACACCAAATGACTTCTGCTCATCAACAAATGGATGGTCATTTAAAACCACAGTACTGGATGAGGTCATCAAGGAAGTAATAAATGTGGGGGAAAAAAAGGGGTCCAAATTCCAAATGTTGGAGCACTACCAATTTAGAGGTTGGAAAGTAAGGAGTCAGCAAGAGATTGAAAGTAGCAACCAGAGAAGTAGGAGAAGAAATCAGGAGAGTGGAGTAACTGCAAGCCAAATAAAGAGCGTTTTCAGGGCTACTGCCCAGTAGGCCAAGCAAGATGAAGACGGAGAAGTGAGCAGTCGAGGGGTCAGAAATGGGCAATTCTGGTGCCATGAGAGGGGTTACAGAAAATCAATTCAGAGCACAGACAACTCTTTCAAAGAGATGAGTCATAAACAGAAAGACATAGGGAAGTAACGGAGGGAAAAGTGTAAATATGAACTTTTTATAGGATGGGATAAAAAAGTCCAATATTATTTGTATGTTGATGAAAAAGATCTGGTAGTGAAGGAAAAATAATAATGCAGGAGAGGGAAGTCAGAAGTGCCCTAAAATATTTATCTAGAAGCTAGAATCACAGTATTTCATATATTAATAACATAATTAAAAGGTCAAAAATAGGGGCGCCTTGGTGGCTCAGTTGGTTGCGTGACTGCCTTTGGCTCAGGTCATGATCCCAGACACCCGGCATCGAGCCCTGCATCGGGCTCCCTGCTCGGCGGGAAGCCTGCTTCTCCCTCTCTCACTCGCCCTGCTTGTGTTTCCTCTCTCGCTGTGTTTCTCTCTGTCAAATAAATAAATAAAAATCTTTAAAAAAAAGAGGTCAAAAATATATTTAACATGTCTGAAAATAAGTATAAATGTTGAATAAATCAATGAACAATATACTTTGTGGTAACTGCCTTGCCCAACGCTTTATCAGTTAAATGTGTATCTTCTTTTACCTTTATACAATATACTTGCTTTAGGTAAATGGTATCTTCAAAAGTAAAGATTGTATTTTTATGTTAAGTTGAAGATCATATTTTCGTATTTATCAATTGATTTGTATTGTGGTTGCTGCACTATGTATTTGTGAAGAACAAATCTACTCTTATGCTTTCACTGAAAACTGAACTACTAGCTGACTACCCTGTTGTGAAAAATAAACAGATTATTTTACCTAATCAACACTGCTAGGATTATACAAATATATGCACAACTCCCAAATATCCACAATGTATCCTCTTGTAGCATAACATATGTATTTGGAAGAGCTTAAAAACTGAACTACTTTTAAACCAAGGGCTGGGAAGAAAGCCAAAGGCCAAATAGTAAATATTTTAGGCTTTGAGGGCTACATACAGTCTCTGTTAAGTATTCACCTTCTTCTTTTTCACTGCTGTAATCGCTTACAATCCTTTTTTTTTTTTTTAGTGATTTTAAAATGCAAAAACAATTCTTAGTTTGTGTGCCATATAACATAGGCTGAAGACTAGATCTGGCTCACTGGCTCTAATTTGTTGACTCCTGCTTTAAACTGTTGTATAAGACATGATCCAGGTGAGCCGTATCTCACGGTTAAAGTAGGAATGCTTTACATTCTATAGAAAGGAGATATATATTGTTTCCAAAAATAAGAAGAAAGTTCCACTGAAAATAACATGCTTAACAATGTGCTTGTATCTAAAAAAGCAAGTTAGTTCTTTTACTGAAAGCCATGAAATTTATAAAATAGCCAATACCTCTGATTACATGATTAAGCCAATTGATACTATTTAACTCTTAAATATTGTGCCTATAAATAATGAAAGAAAGAAAAATGTCCAGTAATTGTTAATGTTTTAATTCCCCTATTTTTACTTCCTATATTAAAAATACGTATACACAAAGGAATTAGATTAAAAATATTTTAAGTCAGGAGAGCAAAAGCTGTTTTATTAACTTTTTTTGGATTGTCAGATCCTTTAAGACTCTGATAAAGGTAATGGATTCTTCCACCAAAAAAGAAATACATCCAAACTTCTGTCTTAATTTTAGAGAGATCCAGATTCTCTGAAACCAGGTGAAGATTCCCTGAACTTAAAAAAGCACAATTACTTTGCTCCTGCAGGTAATCTTACATGACGGTTCTAAAAAAGATAAAAACCTAAGGAATTATCACATGATGACAAGTAAAACCTAAATAATTACCACAAAATGACAAGTAAAATTATACTTACAGAATCTAAAAACCATGACAATAATCCACACTCTTAGATCTGGTGGAAATACAAAGCTTCTTACAACATGGTCAAATTTCAATGAAACATTTCTCTCTCTCCACACACCAGCTTGTGCTCTTTGCTGCAATCTAGCCAGTTTCTCACTATGTCCGATATCTGCCGTATTTGTTTCTGCACTTTTCTCATGATGGTCACCTTACCTGCAGGGCTCTTGCCACACCTATTCAAATCCCACTGAGCCATTAGGACCCAAATTAAATTTTACCACCTCCATCATTTCTTCTCTAATATCATAGACTGTAACTTCTTTCCCCTGAATTCATTGTTTTTACAACACTATTTGGTAAATCCAATAATAATTTGTATTATCACATTATTTTTGTTGTTCTGAGTCTCCCAACAGCAGTGCCAGTTAGCAAAAGACAGAAATACTTCTTTGCATCATCACCATCGTAGGCTATAAAACTATTACAAATATGGGATATTTTTCATAAATGTATGTTGAATAACTTTAATGGCTTCAGAAAGTACTGCTTTGATTTCACTATATAAATGCTGATTTGACAAAAATTTGAAAACAGAACAAAACCAAAAACCAAAACAAAACAAAACAAAAAAACCCAACTCCATGAAATGAAATGGAGTATTTAATTTTGAAAACAGTGATAAGTGACAGAGCCTAAAGCTAGGGAAAACTCCATAAACTGAAAATCATGATCATGACTGTTTACTGTTTTTTTTCCCATGGATATGATGAAGTGTTTTGATTTTAGTTCAAATTTTGTGGGTTAAATAGAACACTAAATCACAACTGAGTGGTGTGAACTGGGTAAACTGCCGAGTCTGTTAAGTACTCCACTATGTGGCTAGGCATTTGCTTAATTCAGCGTTATACCTATTATTCCTCCTCCCATAAAATTTCCCAAGGGCACCAATCCCAGGTAGCACTATAAAGGAGGAAGAGTTCCCAGTTCCCAACCAACCCCTTTAGTATCTCATCCCTTTAAAATCAGGGCTTTAATTCTGCTCCCTGACACCAAGGGCTTGCTCTGTGGCTCTTAGTCTTGTACTTAGGCTTCAAGTTTTACCTCATTTTTATCTTTCCTTTCCCCTACCAAAATTTAGTGAACTTTTATTGCAATCACTTTATCTTGCCAACAAGTAAGTAGGTTAATCATCTTACATAAATAAACTCACTTTAAAGTGTGGCTATTACATACTAATTCAAGACTGTGATGACAGAAGCACAATTTTTAAAGTATGGAGGCATTACAATGCCTTTCCTACCATGTTTATGGGAAGGTATAGCTCTACATGATTGTTAAGTTAGCAGTACTTTAGGGGAAATATACTATAAAAATACATACAAATATATGAAAAAAAAAGATGTGCCAAAACCACTCCTACAAACATTAGAAAGAACATCTGCTGAAATTTATAGGTGAAGAACAGATAGTGAAAAGACAAGATTTACAACTTCCCCCATGTAGAAGAGTTCTTTGTTAGCACACTGTTATTAATGAATGTAAAGTCACGCATTCATTCAGTACAAAGCAGACCGGTGCAGTGTTTCACAGGTTCCCTAAATATATGGATGCTAAACTCATTATTATCCACTCCTATCACTAAAACTCATACAACAATCCATTCCTCTCCAGTGTTTGGACTTAAAGGGCTCCACCATCCACTTCTGCTCAAGTCAGAAAGCTGTGAGTTATCATCCTTGGTGTCTGTATTCCTCCTCTTTGCATGGAATTAATCCTCATGCCCTATAAATTCTAACTCCTATCTCTCTCTCTAATATGCCCACTTCTCTTCATCCCCACTGTCACCACACCAGCTCAAACCCTATTATCTCTCCTCCAGACTTACTGTGAAACTTGCTGACTTCACGTCTTTCTATCCTTCATTGGACAGTTGTGGCAAATCTCATGGTACATTCATATGATGCAGCATTCAGCCACAAGCCTAATCGATAACGACATTCAACATCAGAATGATGTGTCCAGTTTCTTTCACTTATAAGAAATGAGCATATACTATAAGGCCCCATTTATATAATACACAATATAGGCGATACCATTTATGCAATAAGAAGTCAGGGGATAGTTGTCCTTGATGGGTGGGGGGGGCAAGACTGACTGGAAGGAAAGATTAAAGGGAACTCCTGGGATGCTGATGCTGTTCTGTTTCTTCATCTGGGTGATGGTCACATAGGAGTATTTAGTTTATGGAAATCTGAGAGTGATACAATATGCTCACTTTTCTAACTGTATTATTAGGCTTTCATTAAAAGTCTTGGAAAAATAAAATACAATGTTCAACATCTTCCCACTGCTCTTAAGCTAAAGTCCAAAGGCCAAACATCTGACAATGACTTTAAAGATACTCTGCCGTGCAGTCTCATCTCTCCCTCTCTTCTAAGTCTTCTCTCTTCAGTGTGTCTCATTTCTTCCTTTAGGGCTTTCACATATACTTATTCTGCCTTCCCATTTTGTTTGACTAACTTCTAATAATGCCTCAGGTTCAGTTAAAATTTCATTTTGGCAAAGAAGCCTTCTCTGACCCCTGGCTTAAGTTAGAGTCCCCTCTATCTTCCCTTTGTACCACTCCACCACACATATTTAGTAAACTGCAGTTTCTAGGAGAGCAGGGAATGTGTTTCATTTACCATTCTATTCTCATAATTCTCTACATACTTGATAAATGACTGAATAAATTTATTTGCTAGACAAGAACATAGAACATAGTTGTGGCAAAGTTTCAAAGTCTCTGTACTTGGGGCACCTGGGTGGCTCAGTTGGTTAAGCGACTGCCTTTGGCTCAGGTCATGATCCCGGAGATCCGGGATCGAGTCCTACATGGGGCTCCGTGCTCGGCGGGAAGCCTGCTTCTCCCTCTCTCACTCCCCCTGTTTGTGTTCCCTCTCTGGCTGTGTTTCTCTCTGCCAAATAAATAAAATCTTAAAAAAAAAAAAAGTCTCTGTATTGCAATATAAACAGGGAAATTTCTTAAAAAGTTTTTGATACATGAACTGAAAAAAAGTAAGAGTTAAATGCTAAATTGTTTATATACAGAAAGATATAAGCCATGCATGTACGCAAACAGGGACCACTTTTAATAGTTCTGGTTTACTTGAAATTTTTATTTTAAACAATAATCTGTCATAATAAAATTGATATGATATTGACTGTAAATAAATTTCTATTCATCTGTGTTCAGATATTGCATTAGTTTTAATCTGCCATGGAAACCAAAGCTCTACCACTGACTGATAAGCTGAGTGAGTAGGTCAATTAACTGTTTCAATTTTTTTGAATGCACAGAATATTTAAAATTGGTCTACCTCAAATTTAAAAACCAGCTATTTCTAAATATTTGTAAATATTCCTAAGAATTTAAGCTTTTCTATTTTTACTTTTCGTGAGTGAAAAATAAAAATGTAACTTTTATTTGTTAGAACTACCCACAGAAAGTAACGCAGGTGGCCTCTTGTGTAACATATACAAACTGTTCTTCCTGAATGGAAAACAAAATCTGGCTCACTTCAAAAGTCACCTTCTACAAAGGTGGGAGAGCATAAGTGATAGATAATCATGATAATGCCCAAAACTTTATTTCAGAAATCAATGAATGTCATTTTCTATAATGAGCTTTATATTATGCATTTTAGAATCTTTAAATATAATTAACTTTAAAAAAATATATAGGAAGTGTCCTATGTTGTCTTACTCTTTTCTGCTCCTTTTGGGAAATAACTGTTTCCTGTGAATCATCCTCCCAATTTCTTTTCCTTCTAACATTCAATTAATGGCATAAATTCATTAAATCTTGAATTAGGCTGACCTTCCTGGCTTATACCAGGGGAAAAAAAAAAAAAAAACGAAAAGAAAAAAAGGTATTTCCTTTATCTTGAGAAAGAAGTATGAGTCCCTTAATTAGTATAGAATTTGATTACTTATTACCTCTAGAGTACTACTGTAATAATAAAAATATCTTCTGATACAAAAAAGAATGACCTTAAAATACTCTATCACTGAAAAACATGTACAGTATGTACATGAAGTATGTAACAGTCTACTGTAGAATTTCTTTAACTAGGGTCAGGACCAGAAGTCCCAGCAATGCCCAGTGTGATGTTTACGAAAGCAATTAATGGGTTTTTTAATGCCCTCAAAATAACCTTATTCACCTATTTTCTTGAGTTGTAGTTACTCTCTTTGAATAAAGGATTTTAAAAGAGAAAAGTAGGAGTCAAATTATAATAGATAATTCATTTTTTCCTTAACTACCGTCAGGAATTTAGCACACAGTCTCATACTTTATTGAGGGGTCATTTTTATGTAACAGCTAGTAAAGATTCTAGTCAAAGGGCAGAATGGAAGAAACTGGTAGCAAATTACTGCCCCCATTTAGGCTGGTCTTCTCAAGTTTAATTAACTCAAGGTAAAGCTTTTCTAAAAACTTGTTCTAAAAACAAATACAATTTTTTTTAGAAAAAAAATTTGTTTTTACAAGTAATAAATTTCAAATGAGTAAAGGCAAATAACATATTCTTTGAAATTCAGTTTATCAGTAAAGTGATGATGTTAGATTTGATCAGTGGCTGTTAAGCAAATTTTTTGTTGCAAAGCCCTTCAAGAATAGAATGAAAATTATGTATACTCTTCCCAGCAAAAAACATACATACAAAATTTTAGTACAATTTTAGGCTATTCACAGACCTTTGAAAGCTCATCCAAACATCACTGGGTAAAAAAGGAGCTACATTTGAAGGTATTTTGCAGCAGCTTTAAATTTTGGTTTTAGAAATAAGGTAAAAGCCTTTAAACCAAAGGAAGTCAGTCTTGAGAATAAAAGTGAAAACCCAAACACAATTCATTAATTTACTCATTGCTCTTAAAGATATTAGCTCACAAAGGCTGAACACCTTGTCTATATATAGATGTAGGTGTTAATTTGACAAAATAATTCATACCTTAGAAGTTAGGCAAAGTAAGATTCTTACATAAACCTAGGATATTTCTAGACATGGAAATGTGTGATATTCACAGCTTTCAAATGACAATAAGTTGTCGCTTCCCACTCCCCTCCTTTCCAGGTTCAATTCCTTCTTAGAGTGAAGAAGAAAGCTATTATATAATATAGGCTATATTTGAGATGTTGTAGGTGACTGTTTCAGGAAAAGAGTAATACTTTCAAATCCTTAAATTTCTTATCTAAAAATAAATTTTGGACCACTGAAAAAAAACCAAAAAAACAAACAAACGAACAAACAAACCAAAAAAACCCACCAAACCTTACCTGTAATTCTTGTTCTCTGAAGGAAATGCAGTAATTATAAACATATCCACACTCGTGGGTACATTCTCCTAAGCATGAATGGATTTGGAATGCACCATCGCTGAAACTGAACTGCTAAACTGCCCAACCGCACGGGCGCTGATCTACCTGCCTGGCTGGTGATGAAGCCGACCTGACACCTGATGTCATTGACCTCGTGAAGGCAAGTGTTCCCCTCGAGAGGGAGTGTGGAGCTGGTGTAATTACTGTCCTTAGAGAACACGAATTATAAATGGTCTCTTTTCTAGAAGTTAAGATGAATAGATTACTACCTTAAGAAATGGTTACATGTTTCAAAACAGTACTAAAACTCGAACACTAAAAATGTTCAAAATAAGAATGGAAAGCTGTTCTCTTGGAGAAGCAGCCCTCAGGATGAATGAGAGATACTGGTTTAAGAACTGACTGGGTGTCAACTGGGGCAGGGCTCAATGATCAACACCAGAGCACAGAATTACAAGTACTTAAATACTTGCCATGTAAAGTAAACCTTATCCTGACATTTAGCAACCTAATATTTCATGTTAATGCTTGCCAACTTGAGACAATGTGACAGCTGCACTACTAACTGACAGGAGGAAAATAATCTGAAATAGTCAAGACCCTGAAAACTGCCGAGACTGTCACCAAGGGTGAAATATTTTCATAAGATGTGATACTAGCAATATGCCTTTAGACAATTTCTATTTTATAAACTCAAGTAACTAATCATGCAAGTCACAAAATTTCATAAACCTTGCAGCTTAATGTAATACCTTAGATTTAAAATGTTTGAATTTGTAAGTACTGAGTCTCTGTGATATAGCCCATCTTCTGTCTTAAACTTTTTAGGGAATTAGGAGGAAACAGGCTATAGATAGTTTCTGGCTTGCATACTGATTGGGGGGTGGTAATCGAAATCCTCTGCAGAGGAAGAGATGCTCTCTCCTCTAGTCCTGCAAGTATCTAGGAAGCGTGATGAAGTCTTCTGCTCAGTTAAAACAGGGTAGGATTGCCATATAAAATACAGCATACCCAGTTAAATCTGTATTTCAAATAATTTTTTCTAAGTACCCCAAATATAATATGAGCCAAATTACACTAATTACTTACTTGTTATTTACTTGAAATTTAAATTAAAATGGGTATCCTGTTTTGTTTTTATTCTTAATTTTTTGTGTTCTATTAAATCTGTAAACTCTAAACCAGGGGAGCTTACAGAGTTACAGAATTCACCATGGATGATGCTAATGTGGGAGTTCCATTCTTGGTGTAGATCTGCACTGTCTAATACAGTAGCTACTGCTACATACAGCTATTGAGCCCTTGAAATGTGGCTAGTTCAATACAAAATTTTCTATAAGTATAAAATACACATGGGACTTTGAATATTTCATTGAATAACACCTCATAAATCTTCATACTGATTGTATGTTGATATAATATTTTAGATACATTAGGTTAATTTAAATGTAATTAAAATTAATTTGTCTATTTCTTTTTCCTTTTGTAATGTGGCTACAATACAAACTTAAAATTATATATGTAGCTTGTATTTGTGGCTTATATTATATTTTTACTGACCAGTGCTGGTCTAGATGGCTCCAAGGAGAAGGCTGGGCTAGAATTTCCTTGTTCCTTCTCTGAAAAATCAATATGAATGAACATAGGGCTGTCTCTCTCACCTTCCTTCAGCTATTAGAGTAGATAGAGAGCATGATCATACCAAAGAAACTAAATTTCTAGTAGGGACTGTTTCCTTGGATTAGCTATGACTCTTTAAAACAAAAACGAAGCATGGCATCTAACTACTAGTGAAAGACAAATAAGAAATCTGTTCTTTGACAAATCATTCTTACATAATTCAAAAGAAGAATTAAATATTAGGGTGTATATATGTTATGATTAAGTATATATGTATACATAAAAATAAAATCTCTCCAGGTTCTAGTTCCAGTTCCAAGAGATGAACTCCTTAGTGCTATGTTGGGTTTTCACTCACAAATCATTTGATATCATCAAAATCAAAGAACAATAGTTTATTTTACTGACTAATATGAATGGAGGTGATATAAGTTATTAATAAGAAGAATTGTTTAAAAAGATCTTGTTTTTCATACTCTCAGTATAGAAGGCAAGATTTCAGTGGTCCTTGTTTTATAATTCACGCTACAGAACCAATTTGAACTTAGAACACTAGTTTTAACATGGTGAAATAAATTTTTCTTCTTACAAAATATATCGCCAATACTATTATAAGACAGAACTCATTTTGGGCTCCCTGCTTGGCGGGAAGCCTGCTTCTCCCTCTCTCACTTCCCCTGCTTGTGTTCCCTTCTCTGGCTGTGTTTCCTGTCAAATAAATAAATAAAATATTTTTAAAAATTCAGCTGTAATAACATTTTAGATACCAAATAATAATCTATTTGGTTATTCTTATATCCCACCTTACATTTTCAGTTGGTTTGACTTTTAATTCAATTTTTTTCCTCAACTGGCTCAAAGAGTTAATGCATTCATCTATTCTGTCCATGCTATTATAAAGGTTAAAAATATTTAACATGCTCTCACAAATAAAAATTCAAAAGAATTCTATAGAGATTATCTCCAAATACTCAGTAATCTGTGTCTTTACTATATAACCTATATCATATCTACTTCAAAGATTTAAATCTTTTAAAGTTGCCTACAGTTACAATAAACAAGACTAGTTCTAATTCCTCAACTATATTCATAAAAAATAGCAACCTGGTTCTCAAGATTTTTTTGAAAAAGGTCTCAGCTACATTTTTTCTCTATTCTAACAGCAAAAACAAAGGGTTTTTTTTCTTCCTTAATCTCTTTTATGATACAGATATCGCAAGAACAAGTATTTTGAAAAGACAGTAAAATTTATCATAAACCAAAGATAAGGCTACCAGACAAAAATCAGATTTCTCCCAAATTTAATGCTTCATGAATAGTTCATGTCTTTTAGAAATAAGTTTCCAAGATTCAGTTTAAGAGCTTTATGGAAAAAAAAAAAGATGAATGAAACTAGATGTGGACCAATTAATTTCTTCATCAGCACTTTAAATCCTCATTGTCAATACCGTTGTATCCTGGTGACTATGACGTGAATGTTTTGTTAGACATTTAGTCTCTTGGTGGCAGTCCAAATTATTCTTATTTAATGCTAACCTACTTTTAATCTTGACATTTTCAAAATCAACATACTCCTATTCTTTTTCAAAGTCAATGAATGCTTTTCAAATGACAATTTAATTTAGGATTGGTCTTTTTGGGAGGTGTCAATACACTGTACAAGAGAACAATAAGGTTTTCTGATACTAGAGTTGAGAAGTAAAGGTGAGAATTATTTATTCTTTATGAGGTTTCCCTCATAGAACCAACAATGTATATTTCTTCATTTCCTAAAGATAGGAAAAGCTTTAAGATAGGAAAAAAACCCTGCTCATTTTAAGTAATTTTTTTCAATTAGGATCTGACATAAACAATTTTATGATCATATACCTGTTAAAGACTAAGAAGGTCTTTGCTCCCAAACTTTCTGAAGCTTAATACCGATTAAAAGATGGTTTAGGGACTTTCTCTGAGGAGTGGGTAAGAGACAGCTTCAAAAAGATCATGAAAAGCAACTCTTCAGAGTGGTTTATGTCATTTTAAGTTATTAAGTCACCAGACTGCTTAAACAGTGTCACCGCTTCAAAATTCTTGAATGTAAATCTCAAGACATCCAAGAAGAGTTCTTGATGAGTGATCAACCACAACAGTTATTAAACTGATTTAAATGCAGGCTGATCTGGAAGACAGGTTTTACTATAACTGGGATTAAAAAACAAACAAACAAACACCCATACATCCCTAGAACATGCTTCACTTCTAAACAAGGAAAACCAGCTCTTGGTGAATATGTATGATGTCTTGCCCACAAGTGGCTGCCTAGGGCCATCCTTCTATGAGAAAATGTGATGGCCTCAAACCCTCAATGGAGCATTCCAAAACCAGACCTGCATTAGGAGCTTGGGCCCATGAGTGTGCACTCACTACATGGTGCTTACCTTTAGAGAACAAGGTGGTTGACACAAACTGATCAAGTTCTCACACCCCACACCTCCAAGAACACTGAAAAAGATCTGCAGATCTTTCTTGGTGCAGGAGGGCCCTCTTTTTAATCTTCTTGTGGTGGAAGTTAAAGATTTTCCTGAAGGAGGAGAGAAGAGTAAAATATTATACTGAGATCATACCATCTGGTTCAAGTTTATCTACCTACATATTACAAAATGTAAGTTCTGAAAAAAGGAAATTAGGTAAAAGCATTAGTATTCCAAAACCACATTCTCTTCTTTAAAAAAAAAAAAAAGTGTATCTTCCCTAAAGAATATCACATGTTCCAAACACTACTCTTTGAACCCAAAACCTTCAGTGATTAGTTTAACTTCTACCCTAGCACTGAATTAGCAGTTGGGAAGTTGAGAAAAATACAGAGAAATCCTCCTGGGTTGCCAAATGATCATATTTGTAAATTCCATCAGAAAAATCAGTAAAGCTAAATTCACTGAAGAACTACTAGAATGTAAGCTTTCCAGAGGAAAGGGTTTTTTTTTTTTAACACTGATTATTTGAAGAGCCTTAAATAGTTCCTAAAACATAGTAAGCACTAAAAAAATTTGAATAGAAAGAATATTAACCCATTAGTCAATATTCTCAAGGTTAAAACTTGCATAAAATAAAACAATTAGAAGACTACAAGTATTCTGAGGAGTCTGAAGTGTGCTATATAAAAATAATATTGTAATATAAACCTCTAATTACATAGTAAGAGTATGTTTTTCAAATGCTGTACTTAAATATATTTATGAGAAAATGCCTTATTATCTGAATCCTAGAAAGAAATTGAATATTTTGTTCAAATTAGGAAATCATACACTGTATCTTAAAGATAATATTACCAAATATCAAGTAAGATTAATATAGATTAGAAGTAACACGCTTTCTTAATATAGAAGTATTATTTTTCATCTTTGAAGATACTATACTATATAAGCCAAGTGATAATATGATTATCTATAATTCTGCCTAAGTAAAGCAAATCATGATATTAAAGTGAAATCAGAAGATGCCCTTCTATCAGTATATTTATATATATTTTAAATAAATACATACAGTTTGTTCAATCTCAAAAAATACAAAATTTAAATAAGAAATGCTGAACACTATTCATTTCTTTCTTTTTCTGTAACTTTTAGACTGCTGTTGAAAACTGATTTCCTTCAAGTGTTTTCTAACTTTTTAAATTTGATAAATTAGGGAGAAAAAGAAAAAATGCTAAAATCTATAACAGAGTAGTCAATCATATTGATGGAGGACTGAATATGTATATGTTTTTTAATCTAAAAAAAGTTACTAAAATCAGAAGAAAGAACTATTATATATTAAGTACTTGCTTCCATTTGACCCCAAATTCCACAAATGTAGATTTGGTCCTCAAAACAAACTGGACAGCCCATATAGGGCATTTCATTTCAGGGAATAGGCAGTCATTTAACATACAGCCAAAATTACAATACGAAAACAGGTAATAAATCTAGGATTATGCTTACCCTGTATCATTAAAACAATGCTTTAGCTAACAGATTATACCTTATGATAGTAAAAAGCTTTTAAATTTCACAAATAATCCAATTGAATATCTTGTAACAGGGAACCAATCAAGCTTAAGTGTGAAGAAAAAGAAATTTTAAAACAAGACATGAGAATCTCACTTAGTCTAAAACAATTTTCTCATTTGGGACATTTTGCAAGCCTTTGAAATTTAACTGTGTGGGAAAAGGTGAAAAGAGGTACAGAGAACTAAGTGTAACAGTATGCCAAAAAGAGTTTAGAAGGGATAAAAGAAAACACAAAATTAGAAATTTTGCTAAAAGGGAAAGATTCTGCTAGCTGGTTGAATCCCCCTATCCCCAGGAAGAAAACAAGACACCCAAAACAGAGGCACTGACTAAAAAGAACTCCTTTAAAATCCTTATTCACACTGTTGGAAGAATGAATCTTTTGTCTTATTTCTGCTAGCAGGAGAGATGAAGTCTAAGTTTATCACATTCAGAGATCCAGTGTTCAATTTTTAATTTCACTTGCTAGTATGTATCAAGCTATACTAACGACTACTTTAGGTTCCTTACAAAATTGCCCTGAGTAGCCTACTTTCTCTTCTTCATCTTGACCAATGTTTCTCATACTGCCTATTTTTTTTCAAATTTATACTGAATTTTAGTTAGTAAACCTGGAGTAATATTGATTTCAGGAGAATTTAGTGATTCATCAGTTGCACATAATGCCCAGTGCTCATCACAGTAAGTGCCCTCCTTAATACCCATCCCCCATTTAGCCCATCCCCCGCCCAACTCCCCTCCTGCAACCCTGTTTGTGTTCTCCCTAAGAGTCACTGTGGTTTGCTCCCCTCTCTTTTTTCTTTCCCTTCCCCTATGTTCATCTGTTTTGCTTCTTAAATTCTGCATATGAATGAAATCACATTGTATCTGTAGTAAAGAACTGTTTTTATTCCTACTAGGGACCCATACTCACAGACTACAATTGCTCTCAACTAATAACTCAGCTGGTACTACATAGAACTCTACAGGCAGCTTCATTAATAACTAGATCAATTCAATGAGATAAGATAGGTGATGTGCTTGGATGACAGACACTATCACATTGCTATAAAAGTTTCTAAACAAGTATGAAATTTAGAGTAAGCATTTAGTCATGGACTGGTATAACCAGCACTAGTTTGCAGCCTATATTTTACGGAGTGCTGACCTAAATTACTAGCATAGGGTCTTATGATACTGTTCCTTATACTTTTTCACTAAATCCACTTTCCAGTTTTAATTCGTTTGTGCCCTTAGAAATTACTGACTCATGAATAATCATATCACCTGTTGCAGTACATTCCTTTTATCAGTTCCACAGAACCACAACAGAATTTTTTGCAATGTTAGAAATGCTCTATAATCTCCTCTGCCTAAATGGTAAACATGAGCCATGTGTGCTATTGAGCACTTGAAATGTGGCCAGTGTGACTGAGGAACTGAGTTTTTAATTTTACTTAATTTAAATGAAAATTGTCACATCAGGCTAGCTGTTACCATACTGAGTGACGTAGTGCTAGAGTAGTGTGTTATTTTCACCTGATCTTTTTTTTTTTTTTAAGATTTTATTTATTTGACATAGAGAAACATAGCCAGAGAGGGAACACAAGCAGGAGGAGTGAGAGAGGGAGAAGCAGGCTCCCCACCAAGCAGGGAGCCCAATGCCGGGTTCGATCCCAGGACTCCGGGATCATGACCTGAGCCAAAGCAGACACTTAATGACTGAGCCACCCAGGTGCCCCATTTTCACTTGATCTTTTAGTCAGCATTTAAAAAAAAACACCCATTTCCCTCAATCCTAACACAGATATTTTAATTGTGAATATCACTTTCCTTATGTATATACAGGTATTTACAGACTTGTAATCATGTCATATAAACTTACTAATTTATCTTCACCTAACATTTCTTCATATTTCTAGAACTACACTGTCCAATAACATGGCCACTAGCCCCAGGTGAGTATTTCAGTATAAATAATGTTAAATAAAATTTAAAATTCAGTTCCTCAGTTGCCCTAGCCACATTTCATGTGCTCAGCTGCCACATGTGGCTAATAGAAACCATACTGGACAGTGCAAATTATAGAACTTTTCATCAACACAGAAAGTTCTACTGGACAATTGTCTTCAAAAATAATTATTTAAAGACAACATGACATTTTACATTGACGTTCTATAATTAGTCTCTAAGCATTTTTTTCTTTATGACTTGTAATTATCACAATATTTATTTACTAAATTCCTATGAGGGAAGTACCTAAACATTATTGTGACTCTCAGCATATATTCCTGGTATTACCTTCTAAACAAGTTTGGTATCACTTTATTTTGCCAATATTAGATTTTTTAAAAAGAATTTAGTTCCTTTAATACAATGAAAAAACTGTGCAAAGTCATTTTACTTGTACTTTTGTGATAAGTATAAGGGTAGATATTTTCTCTTGCATTTATTATTCATATTTATCTTCATATTCTTAATCTGTCATACTTTTTCTCATTTACACATTAGGATCTTGATGTCTAAATTAGCATATTCTGCAATAATATAAAATTGTTAAAGCTATTATCATTTTCTTTGTAGCTTTTGATGCAGACATTTCCTACAATCTCCTGTGATCTTTTTAATTATAATATTTCAGTCAAACAATTTTTTTAGATATTTAAGTACATCTTTACACCTTGGTGAGTACACTAATGCACCAAATATGAAATGAAAAGGTATATTCTATGCTTTTTTAAAAAAAAATTCCTATGGCTGTATAAAGTATAGATGAAATTGTTTTGGTCTAGTGAAGACTACATTTACTACTACCAAGTAAATATCCTTTAAGTGGGCTCTCCTATAGGAAACAATATTTTATCATATATACAGTTGTTATATGTAGATGGGACTAGTTTTGGATACCTAATAATGCTACAGTGATCCATGTTTTACAAAACAGAAAAAGGCTCAATCTCCAAATTCACCTTAAGAAAGGTGAACTATACAAATTTAGGAAAAGTGTATGAATAGAAGGAGGGCATCGGTGTGGATAGTACTGCTAAATAGGTCTTGGAAACTAGTTAAAAAGGAGCTGATTTCACATCTGTACTGGCACTGGCAGAGCTCAGGGTGGCATGCAAGCAGAAGCAAGACACATGAGGTGCACTGGTCAGGCACAGCTCATCCTGTAAGTCACAGGATGAAAGGCATTTCTCTTAACTCGCACTCACCAGTAAGTCAGGGCCAAGAAAAGTTTGAAGTTATATCGCCAAGGCGCAGAGAGGTTTTGTCTAGTATCTGGGCTACCTATCTATTCCCGTATCACTCCATTGTTTTACACACTATTGCTTTAAAAGGTTTCTGATACATAGTTAAGGGTGAGACTTCCCCTCATTGCAGAATCACTATAAAATAAATCACTTAGGGGGATGCCTGGGTGGTACCATCAGTTAAGCTTCTGACTCTTGATTTCAGCTCAGGTCGTGATCTCAGAGTTCTGAGATTGAGCTCCGTGTGGGGTTCAATAGGGAGTATGCTGAAGATCATCTCTCCTTCTCCCTCTGCTTCTCCCGCTTGTGCTCTCTCTCTAAATAAGTAAATAAATCTTAAAAAAAAAATTAACACCTATCACTAGGAAATTTGAAAATTAAAAGTAAACCCAGAAATCTATAAATTACTTATAGACAATTTGCCAATATTCTCATGATTCAGAAAGTTTCTCTCCATTTATTTGATCTTAAAGTATTTTCAAATGTTAATGGTTTCTTCTAAAGGTCTAATGTCTTTCTCAAATTTATTGCTAGGTATTATATTTTGATTTGTTAAAATTCTGAGTTAGGTCTTTTCCCATTATTTCCATTATTACCTATGTAAAGATACATAGTATTCTGTACTTTATTAATTAAATTTTTATTTTTCATAAATGGTTTTAAAGCTGACTGCCATATATTTTCCTAATCAATCATGTCATCTAAAAATGAAATATTCTGGTTTTATTTCCTCTTCCTCTTCACCTTTTGTCCATTGACAGTGTTAAATAAAAATGGAGTTAGTGGTGATTACTTAATAAAATAGTAAAAATGGTGATTGTTTCAGTCTTGAATTTATTATTATAGCAATATAAAAATCATCCACACCTATGCTACTATTCAGGTAAATGATACTTTTTACCTTGCTGACTTAATGAAGTTTCCTATTCCTTGAAGCTTAACTTATTATCTGTAATTTACCACAATGTAGTGCATCTGACCAAGGAGAGCCAGGAAAAGGCCCCCAATCCCAATCTAATTAAAACCGAATATGCTGACTTTACAAAGTTTTCTTAATACTGACAATGTTCATGAAAATCACATGAGAAATACTTTTATTCCATAAATTTCTACAATTACATGGGTACTTAAATGCTATGTACTCTTCCCATCTAAAGCTACTCTTGGATGTTAAACTAGGCATTTAAGAGATATCAAAAGCACCAGGTTTCTTTCTAGGATGAACTATGTCAGGGAAATCCAAAAGTCAGAGTTTATGGGAGAAATTTCTTCCTATAGAATTTCTTCTTTATAGACACTCTTCTTAATAGAGAAATTTCTACATTATTTCCACTAATAAATGTGGAAGTGGTGGCAGATTAAAAATTTATTATCTTGTAAACCCTAATGATAGACTTGATTCAGAGGACAATCAGCAAGAGATGAAACAGTGAAAGGAGAGGTTGATGGAAACCTCTCAATGGAGAGACTGGACTGTCACCAGACCAATTTCAGCATCACTGAGAGCATGACAAGTAGACATTATACACTCCCTGATGTGACGCCGTGTGAAGGAGAAGTCCCATGTATGAAGTATTCCTGTCTACCCTACCCCTCACCAAAACAAAAGCTGAACCCGAATCTAAGTATTTTGAAGTAACTTCTAATTTGCAGACAGTTTAGAGCTTAGAGAAATAAGTTAACTGGAAAAGCTCACAGAAAAATCCAGAATGGGAATATTACGTGGGAGAGCTTATTCAATTTCTTTAATAAGTCATGAACAGGAAGGAAAGAAAGAGGAAGAGAAGAAGGAGAGAAGGAAAGATGTGAGGGAGATCAAGGAGGTAGGGAGGTAAACAGATAGAGGGGAAGAAAAGACATTTTAATTATAGAAGAGTTCTAACAACCAAATACTGTGTGGATCTTGGGTGTAATCTGCATGAACAACCCAGATGGTACATGACATTTTTGAATCAAAGCTGGAGGAAACTGAATAGGGAGATAATGTCAGGTAAGAAATAATTATTAATTTAGTCTGTTTGATGTCAGAAAGGTCTTTTGTTTAAATAAAATAATTGTCTTTTTTTTAAGAAAAAAGAAATGCATGCTTAAGAATGTAGGAGTAAAGAATTAAAATATGGGGTCTACTTTAAAACAGTTAAGAAAAAAGGAGGAAGTGGATAAAACAAATGTGGCAAAATTAGGCTAAATGTTAAATTTGGGCCAGAGACAGAGGGCATTTATTACACTAGTCTCTCTTCTTTTGTGTATATTTGAAATTATAAGAAATGGTAAGTTTTTAAAATCTGGATCCTAGGAACATCACCTAATAAGCCAAATATATTCTAGTGAAAGTAAAAATGGAACTGTTATTTACTAACCTACTGCATAACAAACATTCACAATTTATACAAAGCAAGAACACAAAAGATAGGATGGACTGTCCTGCGACTGGCAAGAGATACACCCACATTTTAAAAGTTTCACTTTAAAATTAATTTGTTCCCATTTGCCCTTCTGCAAAACCTCCACTTGTGTCATCCAAACCTTCTGCCTTTCCTCTGCATCTCAAATTGCCTACTTGACCCCTCTTCTACTTCCTCTCAGCCAGAATTCTCCAAAACATAGCCTATTGCTGTTCTATTTATTTTCTAGGTCCTGATCCACTCCTAAACCAACTGTAGTCAGCCTTAAGCTCCCACCACTTCACTAAATCACCAAATGGTCTTCTAGCTGTAAAATACAATGAATACTTTCTAGATTCTGACTTGCTTGGCCTACAAACTACTTTGAACACTAGCCATGTGACCTTGGGAAAGTCACTCAGCTTCTCTGAATCTGTATCCTCACCAGTAAAAGAAATATCATACCATATTTCTGACAGAACTGTTGAGGGATTCAATAAAATACCATGTAAAGAAAAAAGAATCCACTGTTAAACATAAAAGGTACTCAACCACGATTAAGTTTTAACTCAGTGAATTTGTTTTCCTAGGTTCCTCACAACCAGGAAGGATTTGCCTTGGCTAATACTAGCATTTTGGTCTCTAGAAAGCATCAATTCCCAGGTAATTCCGTCATTAAATTTTTTTCTGTCTTTTATAGTTTTTGAAATAATACAGAGTAGATGGCATTGCAACTGTGTTGTATGGTGATGGAGGGTAGCTACACTTGAGTTGAGCATAGCACAGTATTAATTTGCTGAATCAACATATTGGACACTTGAAACTAATGTAACACGGCACATGAACTATACTAAAAAAATTAAAATTAAATTAAATTTGTAGGGCACAGTGAATCAATGCAAAGTAAATAGTTTTATTTTGATATCTTCCTACCTCCTTCAAATCTCAATAAACTCATCCTGTTGCTTTCTTATATTTAATTGTACATAATAGTTGGGTCTACACTTTCAAAAACTCTTCTAGTATTCAAAGGACTCATTCTTTAACCAACTGATATGCCCTTCTCTCAATGAGACCTACTGGTCTCAGCTAAGTAATAGGAGGTAGTGTGTTGCAGCTTCACTGTGTGAAGTCTAAAGGCACAGTATTTTACATTTAGTAAGCAGGTCCTCAGGTAGTCAAGTGAATAACAGACAAAAGTTCATCATCCATAGGGATATTTGGACTTATATGCTTCTCTTAAAAATTCAGGTGAATTTTTTTTCATGGGTAAAATATGTGGCAGAAACATATTTAAACCTGAAAGACATCCATGAGCCCTTTATGCACGCCGCTGTGCGCCTCCATCAAAGAGCAGCAGTGGTCAGGTACTCTTCCCCTCATAAAAATAATTCTACAGTCTAAGATGGGATTATATACTTATCACTTTATTTTAATAGCAATTAGTTTATTTTTGCTGGTTCTTGACTTCATTTTTACTGCGTTAATGATTACTGAATGATGTATAAGAAATTTTCCCACACAATACCAAAGCAAATCCTCCAAAGAATTTTTTTCTGTTAATTTTCTTAAAAATTTTAGTCTTCTTTAATATGACTGCTTTAATATTTTCTCCAAATAACTCATAGATTTAAATACTATTCTTGTCCAAAAAGTTTGTATTCAATATCCTTGTAACAGTTTAACATTTAAAAGGTAGTAGTTCACAACATAAGTGTTCTTAAATCTTCGATTAAGCTTAAAAAGGTGATCAATTTTAATTCTTTGATTTTTACATGAAAAATTATTCTAATTATGACTATAATAGCATCTAGTAAGTAGTTCAATAAACATACTAAACAAGTTCTTATGGTTAGTAGATACATATACATATAACATTTTCCACCCAACATTCACCTGAACCAGTCAGGGCACAGACTTCTACAACCCTAATAATGTGTTCCTTCAATTAACAACTCCCAACTAGTTTTCTCCTCTTTAGCAGAAGTGAATGGTGTTTACATGAATCAGTGAGCAAGTGTGTGTGTGTGTGTGTGTGTGTGTGCGCGCACAAATTATGCTTGCTTTATTTCTTTTCTCTTAAAATGCTTCAGTTTTTCTTTCCATGAATTAGTAAAATTAATCAGAATTCCTGATGCTATAAAACTAGGGAAGCCTTAATTATGTGGCAAATAGCAGAGTTGGTAATGATTGATGTAGCTATTGAAAATTGGCTTATAAAAAAAGTGAGTCAATGGCATAAAAAATAATTTGGTATCTACTAAAAATGTGTTTATTAGGAAAAAAATGAATTACTTAACAAGGAAATCCAGTTTGAAATTAGGTTAATTAGAGGTACCTGGATGGCTTATTCTGTTAAGTGTCTGGATTTGGCTCAGGTCATGGTCTCCATAGCCTTGTGAAAGAGCCCCAGGCGCAGTGGGGGGGGTTGTCCCTGCTCAGTGGGGAGTCTGCTTCTCCCTGTCTCTCCCTCTGTACTCTCTCTCTCTCCCTTTCTCTCTCAAATAAATAAATAAAATCTTTAAAAAATGAAATCAAGCAGACTAAAAAAAAAATTCTACATTCTCTTTGTGAACTTTTGGAGCAGTACATAAGTTTATGAGAATATTTGAGAAGTCCTAAAATAGTATATGTAAAAATCAATAATGTATTTTCACTTGAAGGAATCATATAAAATATTTTATAGTACAGAATTCTTTATTCTATATATCTGGACATTAAAAAATATTAAGTCTTAGCTCTTTATTGCAATTTAGGATGGATATATAAATATGTGTACTTATAAGGCAAAAGAAACACACACATATATTTACATACCATATATAATGAGGAGACTGAGATGCTAAGATGGTTTCATAATTTTAATAGGTTCTAAACCTAAGATACCTCTGTTTATTAGTAGCAGAACAGGAACTAGGTCTTAGATTTTCTGCTTCATATCTAAGTATTCTTTCCATGGTTCTAGTCTTCCTAGAGCCTAAACAGAGTGGGGCATAATTCTTTTAGGCTACCATGACACTATTACTAGCAAGTGCTAGATAGCTAGTAAGTTTTCAATAGATACCTACTGACTGATCCTATTCAAACTCATTGTGGTCAAGGGAAACCACACTTGTATTCAAAGAATTTTCTCTCGGCATCTTACAATGAAAGAAATATTTCAACATTACAAATGAAAACAACTAGGTTATGAAATACTTTAAATTTAATTCAAACATTTAATCTAAAACCAATTCATTAGAGTACTTGCTTGCACTTCCTATGATAAATAAATTGAACTAATCGATTTATATTTATAAATATATAAATTCCCATTTTCATATGCACACTTGAAAATGTCATGGTAAATTTTACCCTGAAATTGTTTTTCAACAGAATTACTTAGCAAAAATTACTTAACTCCTATAAACATTTTTCTAGGATATCAAACTAAGATACAGTAAAAACCTACATAAAAATATATTTTTTCATGAATTTAAAAAATAGTTTCGTGAATTATATATAGAAGTAGTAATGTAATACAGGACTATTTTATGGCAGAAAATTTGTTTTCTAATATAAGCAAAGTAACAAGTAGTACTAGATATGATTGAATGTACAAATGTCACAAATATATTATAGACCTATTATAGGAAGAAATCCTTTGTTTAGATTTCTGCAGGAAAAAAAAATACTTAATATCAACATAGTCACTTCCTTCCCAAACTTACTCTAATCTGGTTGGGCTTATCTCCCATGAGGTAAATAAGATCTTTGCTTCTTCCTTTCTCAGACAAGGGAGGATCAGTTCCATGATGCTTGGAATAGAACTAGTCTTGGGTTAAATGCTGAGATAACCTTGGCCCTGGAGATGGCACTCTTTGGAGGCCTTTGGCTGACTGCTGTATTGCTGCTAAAGAGAGCCCAAAACTTGGGTGAGAATTTCACTGAGATTTTGTTTAGCAGTAAAAAAGGTAACAATTCTTTGTAGTGTAATACCAATACCTATATATTTAAAGCAACATTTTGAAATTACTTCAGTTGGCCCAACTAGGTCAATTAGGCAAGACATTTTGACATGAGGAAATAATTTCATTATTGTTATTGTCATTGTTAACTACAACAACATATGGTGTCTTAACCACATTCTGTGGACCAGACACTGTTCTAGACATTTTATACACATCAAATAATTAACATTTTTATGAGATACGTGCTTCTATTATCCCGTTTATGGATGAGGAACCTGAAGATCAGAGGAGTTACACAATTTTAAATTGCAAAGCTTGTAAGTGTCAGAGTTATTACTCAAACCCAACCAGTCTGATTAGAGGGCAACTCACTCTTTAACCTTTGAAATTTTTTCTGTAAAACTGCTTTAATAATTTTATTAAATGATCTGTATAATATATACTATACATGAAGCATTATGAAGTTTATTCTACTTGCATTCACATTTCTTCGTACTCATCTTTCCATGGTAGTTTGTTTTAAATAAGCCACAGCAAAACCAAGACTATTTCAGTCTCTACTAATTTCTAAGACTGACTCCCACAGAATTTTAGTCCAATTTTTGTGTCAAAATGAATAACTACATTTCATGAAGAAAGTAAGCTGATTAAATGATTAGCATACTAGAGATCAATTCTCCAAGTATCCTTAAGAAAGGACTGTTTTGTTTTTATAATGTCACAAAGCCACTTAGCTTTGTTATAATTATTTAATGTCTATCTTCCCTGACAGACTATAAACAAGAGAGTCACATCAGTCTTATTCAGGACTATGCCTTCAATGTCTTGTGTCATGCCTGACATAAAGCAGGTTGTCAGTAAAAATTTATAGAATGAATTGGATTTACTCTTTTATCTCTTAAGTTTATTTAGTAAAGATCCCACCATAAATAGAATATTGCTAGTGATATGTTTCATATATTTTATATACATATTATATGACTATGTTAATTTTTAAGGTACCACAAATTTTCTCCAAATAATCCTTATGACTTATATCAGCAAGAATTCCTTCTTTATACTTTTCCATCATAGATTCTTAAGAGAATGGATTCTAGAAGGCATTCCATTTTATTTTCTACATTTAAAAGGTTCTTTCTTATATAATAAACTGAAAATGTTCTTTTCCTTCCAACAACTGTAAACACTGACTTTCATTAAAATTTTCCTTTCTTGGGACACCTGGGTGGCTCAGTCCTTAAGCATCTGCCTTCGACTTAGGTCATGATCCAGGAGCCTGGGATGGAGTCCGCATAGGGCTCCCTGCTTGGACGGAAGCCTGCTCCTCCCTCTCTCCCTCTCCCTGCTTGTGTTCCCTCTCTAGCTGTGTTTCTCTCTGCCAAATAAATAAATAAAATCTTTAAAAATTTTTTTCCTTTCTCAGGCTTCCTTCACCTTCATTAATCACTTGTTCTGTCAGTAGTAGCCCCAAAATTCCAAGCAGAAGCCATTATATTGCAACATATGTACCCAGTCAGATACTGCATTGTTAAATTTAAAAGTTATATAATTAAAAACTGATAACATCTGGAACACCTTTGTTTGCTTAGAAACAAGGATTATTCATTCATTTCAGTGAAATAAATGTTATATGTCATCTTCCATCTATGATACTTATATATCTACATTTTAAAAATATCCTTGTGTAGCTAATGTCCAATTCTCCAGCTGACATGACAGACCAATCAAAGCGAACTACATAGAAGCAAAAAAGAGTAGTCAAAAAATGGAATGTCATGGGCATTGCAAGGCATTCTACCCAGCAAGGAACATTTCATTTCCCTCAAGACATTCCTGGGAGGTATGGAAAGGACATCTTTTGTCCAGCACTGATAAGTAGACCTGCCTAAGTATTTGAGCTAAGAACTTCAAATCAGAATACTCAGGCTGTGATCTTCTGGTGATTTTCTTTTGAGTACATCCAGGAAAAACTAAGTGTTGACGTCACTGTAAAGATGAAATTCAACATCATAATTTTAAGTTAAAAGTTAACAATGGATTTAATTTTGATTTTGCTTTTTGAAATAGACATTGTTAAAATATTTTAAATAGCTTACATATTTTAGTAGTAAGTTAGGGAAATATCATTTCTGTTGTAAAACTAGGCTTTTCAAATTTTAGTTGCATACTAGATTGTATGCTTTGATTCAATTTGTTTATACTATCAGATGAATAGAAAAGAGCTAGTCCTCAATGAGAGCATTTAAAAGTGTTGACAGATTAAATACATAAAACAACTAATTTTATAATTCTTCAAACATCACTAGTGTCTTTCCCTTAGATGAGATTCTGTGTGTCCCACATTCTGTGCTCTTGAATGTAAGTTCAAGAGCAGTTAAAAAGTATTTCTGTTTTTAATGGTGCCATTTTATCCTCAGCACCTAGCTGAATGGATGACACACAACAGGCAATCTATAAAAACTGGAATTACAAGGTAGATGGATTGAAGGACAGATGTTGCCATCTAGAGTACTTAGTTCACTGTCAAAGTGTAAACATTTAGGCCTCCAAATGTTTTCCCATTTTATTTTCAAAAACTTAGTAAATATGTGTGTTAAAATATATAGAAGAAACATAAATGCTACATTTTCTTTCAAAATAGGATAAAAGTTAATTAAGGAAATCATACTGCCATTAAGGAATGTCTACATGTGGGGTGCCTGGGTGGCTCAGTTTTTAAGTGTCTGCCTTCGGCTCAGGCCATGATCCCCAAGTCCTGAGATCGAGCCCCGCATCAGACTCCCTGCTTGGACGGAAGCCTGCTTCTCCCTCTCTCACTCCCCCTGCTTGTGTTCCCTCTCCAACTGTGTTCTGTGTTTCTCTCTGTCAAATAAATAAATAAAATCTTTTTTTTTTTTAAAAAAAGAAATAAATGTCTACATGTAACAGCTCATAAAACAAGCGATAAATAAATCCCTGCACTAGCTTGATAACAGAATGGAACAGTTTGCTAAGAGAGAGCAGTTATTTTATGGTTGACATCTTTTAATTAAACTCAGCTGAAGAAATCAGGGTCCTCATTCATTGCATTCAATCCTGAAATGCTAAAGCATCCTCTAAGAATCATAGCTCACAGTGACTTCTGCCTTTTCCCAAAGTACTGGTTCCAGTTGCAATTTTATATTTGTCTGTGTAATTTTTCCTACACTGTAATTATTATCTACAATGTAAGTTCAAGAGCAGTTAAAAAGTATCTCTGTTTTTAATGGTGCCATTTTATCCTCAGCACCTAGCTGAATGGATGACACACAACAGGCAATCTATAAAAAATGGAATTACAAGGTAGATGGATTGAAGGACAGATGTTGCCATCTAGAGTACTTAGTTCACTGTCAATATCTGAATGCTTACATAATGACAGATGCTGTACTAGGTGCTTTCCACATGTGCAATTCCTGATATGGTTATCACTAAGCTCTAGAAAATAATTAAAAACATGGTCACATTCAGTTACCATCATTTGACATCTCTAATTGAGCAGAAAAATAACTAACTATATCAATCTCAAAAATCATAAGTTTGACAAGAATCACAATATACTATTATTATCTGAGTTTTATCACCCATTATCCAGTTATCGCAAAGCTACTATGTCCATGAGGGTACTAAAATAAGCTCTGATAAACAGCAATTTTTGATATCAACCTTCATAAGCTACTACTTCCATTCTTGTCCAAAGTTAACATAACTAATCACAAATCTGATAGGACACAGATGACCAAATAAAGAGATATAAAGGGATATAAAGGATGCAAATACAGAGAGAATAAAAATAGTAGGTTTAATGTCACTTGAAGAATGTAACTTATTTTCTCAATGCAATCCTGTGTAAGGCAGGTGAGAAATGTCATGATTTTTTCACCAAAATTTATACCATGTTATATTATGAATAGATAATTCCACTTCATTCAGGTATATAAACATTTAATCCTGATCACTGAATATTTTCCAGAGATACAGTAGCAATGATACAGTTTTAAAGACCTGATACTGAAGTGCATTTTACTACATGATATATTTTTCTCCCACCCCCACTCCCCCCCCAATCATTTTACAATGGAAGTGAAAAACAAAACAGAGATCAATAGACTATTCTACCACAAAACTTATGACATTTACTTTAGTAAGAAACATCTAATTCAGTTTGGTATAAATTTATTTTTAAAAATGTTAAACTTCACTCAAAAAATATTTATAATATGCTATTTTTTAAAATAACTACAGAACTACAAAAAAGATGAATCTGTTAAACTATATGAATTATATAACTGATTTTCCGTACTTTTAAATAGTAAATTCTTATCACTATCAAGCATATAAAACATCTATAAAACTATTCTGAGTTTATTTTATTACAAATGTAAGTCACAGACATATATATTCAAACATTTGTCCTAGATTTTTAAAGTTCTAAAATTTTAATTCAAATAAGTTGGTATGTTTTACACACACACACACACACACACACACACACTATAATTTAAATGAAAAATCTTACCCTTGATTTTCTTTTGATAGTTAATCACTCCATTAGTTTTTTCTTGATAGAGCCTTCCTATGTCAAGCAGACAGTAGCCAAATCACAAAAGGACATTTGGATGCTCACGTCTTCTGATGCGAGTTTTCGGCCAATTGCCAGTTGAGAATTTAAACTGAAACTAAATTACCCAAACTTTATTAAGTTGTTTCCACACCCACCAACTGATAATGAGCAATGACCCTAAACTGGAAAATAAAGTGAGTGACTGATTTATCTCCCTTCAAGTGGTCATAACACTATGTTTTAGAAGAAATGTCAGGAAAGAGAAAGAAAAAAACCCTATATAAAATTCTAATCTCTTCAGAGAACAGTTTTAAATAAACTTCAATTTTTAAAAACAAAGTTCCCCCAATTATTTTGTAATCCAAAACACACAATAAAGATGGCATATATTCAATAACATATCTATAAATTATAGAGTCTCAAATTTAAATTCTGTCAAACTCTGACTCTACCTTAAAACTAACTGTAATATTTGGAAACATTTTGATAGTATCATCTACATTTATAAAATATTTACTAAATCATCAACTACTTGTAGTAGTACATACCACAAGAAATTAAAGGTTGCACTGAAAAGACAAGCCCTGCCTGCAAATATTATTCTTTGTATGGACAGGACAAAAATCTATGGATACAAACTTCTAATTATAGTATAAGAACAACTCAGCTCCTTTCTGCACCAAATTTAGGCTCTTTTTCTCTCAATTATTATAGCTAATCTTTGTAGAGCCTGTCAATTACATTTGATTTTTGACCACTAAACTTAATGATAGTTAAAGTTTTATAGTCTGCTTTGATGCTTCTCAAATATTGGTCATATTAAATTGTTCCTATATGTTTTTACAATATGCTGCAGAACTACAATCATCTCTGCCTGCTATAGAAGGTGACCCATGTCAATAATTTTTTATCTTTGGCAACTTAGGTATTTGGAAATATACAACAGAATAACACAAAAAGGAAAACTTGAAAGGAATGGAAAACATCCTTATCTTTCTGAATTACCACATTTACCATTGATTATAAGTTGTTACTGAATGTCAGTAGTCTAAAATTAAGTGCACATAACTAGATAATTAGGTAATACTCAGATTAGAATGCTGAACATAACATGTACCCCCAATTCCCATATATTCCATGTGCGCACGCTCTATCTCTCATACCCGTACAAGAGTGCATGCGTACATGCATGTGCACATCTATTCAACCCACCCCGGCAGTCTTTCCACTACCAATAACCTGATACTAACGTAGTATATAAGAGAGTATATGTATGAGATGATAATGAATAATCAATTTATGGTTAAATCAAGAGAAACGGACTTCAGAACAAAGTCCAGAGCTTAACAAAACTGCTATGTCTTTGAGTTATTCACACTGACCCCAAGTGACCCCAATCTGATATCTGAGAAAAGGAACATCCCATTTTATTCAATAATTTTAATTCAAATCCTGAATAGTAATAACATTTATAAACTATTCAGTGACTAAGAGAATTCTAGAATTCTAGAATAGTAATAACATTTATAAACTATTCAGTGACTAAGAGAATTCTAGAATTCTAGAATTCTTAGACTAAGAATTCTTTCTTGTGTACTAAGAGATACAAAGGAAAGACTAAATTCCTTTATTAGCAAGCTTATAATCTACAACTTAACATGGGGGTGGATGGGGGAGAAAAACATCTCATAAAGATGTATAAATGGTTAAATTTCCAGGAAAGAAACAAGCACAGTGGGGCATCTTAAATTGCTTGAATAGGTTTGCCTTATGTGGGGCTGATCTGAGAAGACTTAACAAGAACATTTTTAAAGCAGAAAATATACAACCACTTTATTCTTATTTAGCCTGATGAAACCCACAGAGCAAAACCTAATTACAGAATACAACTATAGATGTAGTCATGTCCTTGAAGAAGATCAAAGATCTATTGTTTAGTCAAATGAAATTACAGAACATTGGGTATATTAAAAAAAAAAAACAGGTCTTCAGTACAAGTGAAACAATTCTCAACTTGCTTATGTCACTCATCCTAATAATTCCAATCATCATGGCAGTAATTTAATTTTTAATACAAAATACATAATCCTGAAAAGTACTATCAGATTAATAAAATCATGAATCAAAAAAAGCACACAATGATTTCCTTAGTGTGAGTAACATTATCAATAATGCATCTAACACAGCAAAACTAGTTTCGTATTCCAGCAATGATAAGCAGCAAGGGACCTGCCAATGTGTTTATGTGTTTGTATAGATTTTAAGTATATTCTACTAATCTACTTATAAGAGTTTTAGATTTTAACACTACCTCTAATTTTATAAACAAAGAAACAGTTCCAGTAATACATTATTTGTGCAAAGTCACATAGGTAGTCAGCAGCAAAATTAAGACCCTTCAAGAACAAATCCTTTTCATAAAATTATAATCAAGGAAATAGTTGCAACTCAGAAACAGATATAATTTTATTAGAAAGATTTCGACTCTTTAACCTCCAAACTAAATCTCAAACATTCAAATCATCAGCCCCAGCAAATGCACAAAACCAATTCATAAAGTTAGGGAAATAAAGTTGTATGATTAAAACCTCTTTATAAGCTTTCATACATTCAGTTTTGTTCTTTCTTTTTTTTAAGATTTTTCAATTAAAAAAAAAAGATTTTATTTATTTGGCAGAGAAACACAGCTGAGAGGGAACACAAGCACGGGAGTGAGAGAGGGAGAAGCAGGCTTCCTGCCGAGCAGGGAGCCTGATGCGGGGCTCGATCCCAGGACCCTGGGATCATGACCTGAGCCAAAGGCAGCCGTTTAATGACTGAGCCATCCAGGTGCCCCTCATACATTCAGTTTTATACCAAACTCTTACAGACTAAGAACAAGGGTTTGAGGAATATATACAGTTGTATCAAATCTTTTTATAGAAAAGACTATTTCCTAGAATTTGCCATGACATCACTTCTATTTTTCTTTCACTGGCGCCCTATTTTATTCAGTTTTTCACAGGACTGTCTAGCAATTCAGGCATGCTACGCAGATAGAATTAGAAATAAAAAGTCTTATTTTGATTGTGTCAGGTGATATAACTAATCCCAATGCTGTGTAAATGGGCCAGAGAGATTCAGAATATTTGTAAATGGGAAATATAAAAAGACATAGTCAAAAGACTGCTTAGATTTAGTTGTAAGAATGAAAGTTGGCTACTAACTCATATGAGATTTCATTGTCTCTCATTGTCTCTCCAGTCATAACTCATGTTTCTAGTGAAACAACATGTTTTTAGTTCAACTGGTCTCAAAAGTCAGAGGACTCATTAGGCAAAACCTAAAATCATTCACCACTCACCCAAACTCTTTGAACAGGCAATGATGTTAAACAAATCAGCACCCTACCACTACCACAACAATCACAAGTCTGTATTTAGGAAATAATCCCAATAATAAAGCTTCTCTATTTCCTTTGGAAGTGAGAATCCTTGCTTTTTACACTGAGTTCACCTTAAATTTCATACATCATTCTTAAACACAAGAAAATTTTAAATCACATCTTTGATTTACTCTGAGACAGCTCTTTATATGCCTTTTTGTTTTTTCCCCTCCCACACTATCAAAACTCAACGGCACTAGATGTATATTTAGGGCATTTTAACTAAGGGCACGATATCCTCACAATATGATCTGTAAATGGATTAACTAAAATCTATGGACGATTATAACATTTCTTAACGATAAATATGTGATTTATGAGAGCATCAGGCAGGACTGTTTCAGATTACTGAAACCTGCTGCAATAGGGTGCATCATTGATGTAGCACTAGTAAATACAAAATGGCCTTGAGAACTCTATGGGGTTTTTAACTTGTCTACATGATTTCCAGATTAACATCCACTTTTTTACTTAAGAAACTACACTCATTACATTAGTTTATGAACTCTTTGAAGATACCAGCAAAACATTTCATTATGATTAGTCTTATTGGCTGAAAAAAAATGTTCCCCACATTTTATTAAAAAACGTTTTTCTTGCTTCTGAATTTGTATTTGTCTTCAAAAATATTCCACCTTATTTTATTCACATGACCAAATTAATCAACACTATCTTATCAAATACTATTTATATCTGATTAAAAATATATTAAAAGCTACTATATTTTAGAGATACTGACTCGTTAATCATTATAGTATCATACTAAAATGGGCAAGTATCATTTCCAAAGTAAGTGGGTCACTTATTTTAAAACATAAGGAAAGGGAACTAGCATTTGTTAAAGTATTTCCTACACTAGATTTAAAATCCATTATTTTTTAATCCCCACAATCCTGAGAGATTGGTATAACATACCCATTTTATAGCTGTGAACTTGTCTAAGATTCTGGTGTTTATTAAATAATCCATTTACAATCCCCATCATTGTTTGTCTAGCTCCAAAATCTAAGCCCAACCTTCTTACAATAACTATCTGGAACACATGCCAAGAACCATGCTTTTGGGAAAAAAAGTGATGAGTGTTGGGTATAAGGGAGTAGGCTCATGAAACAGAGGGGAGGCACCAAGTGAAATAAAACTAAACATCATGAAGTCCAAGTACTTCCCTCACTGAAGTGCTCTTCAAGTCTATTAAGAACCTTCTTTCTCTTACTTAATTCGCAAATACCCTTCTCTGCATGCTAGTAGCCATATGAATTAATATCCAGCTTTGAAAAATAGAAACATCATTTAACAAAACTCAAAAGAACAAAAGTTGTTGAAAACTGCTATTGTCATAGACAAATGACCCTATGACATAACTCAGTAGCCCCTGAAGACACTTATTTCTAAGATACTTTACAATAAGAATGCTTCAAATGAAATGTTTTTGCAATCAAAGAAGGAAAGCATCTATCATCTATCATTTGGAAAATATACTAATTGAGTATCTAATGATAACAAACTTATTTTATCTAGAAATCTTCAAGAAGTATACATGTTATCATCTTCTTTTTTCAAAACAGAATACAGCAATGTGAAATCAAGCATTACTAATTTAGAGGAAAAAAGAGCATTAAAAATCCCAAAAGGGATAAAGTTCTTAATTTCAGCAAAACTATGGGCCCCGCATTAACACAAACTGCCATAAATTACACTCCTTTCAAAGTTAAAACTCTTTCAAAATAGTCTTTGACAGCCTTTACTACTTCAAAAATACAGGTGAAATATCTGTTGTTCCGATATACTTTCCTTCTCTCTTCCCTTATCTCTGGTACCACAGCACTTAAGACTTCTCATTTTAACTTGAGGAAAGATGGTATCCCATTTAATATGACAAGTGGAACAAATTTATTTTTAAGATGTTCATAGCGTCTTTAGGAGTTCTGATGCTCTCAATACCTGACTGCATACAGGCTGAATCTTTAAGAAATGTTACAGCTTCTGTGCTCAAAACACAGTTTCTCTGGCGTCCTAAACAAGGTCTCACACAATCATTACAACTGCAGTAGGTCATTTAACACGTGTGACCCTCTGTACAGTCACAATTCTAAAACATCGCAGTTACTTATTTGCTCCGTTACCTTGATTTGGGGGGTGGGGAAGGAGAGCCAAAAGAGGCCCAGTTGCACACAAAGAACTAACATAGCACCCCGCAAAACAAATTTAGTTGAAAGGGAACCAAATAACAGAAAGTCAGGCCTGGTCATATAGAGGAACTAAAGCTGGCAACTGAGAAGCATAACCCATTCTGGCCTAGATTTGTTTGTAATGACAATGTGACCCAGATACTAAATATTTGGCAAATTTTTAGAAATCTGAAAACTGAAAGAAATGAAATACATGGTCAGCTGGTTAAACATCTTAGTAAAAAAAATACTTTAGTCAAAATGATAGGTGCTTAAAATATATAATTAGCATTTTCTACAGAAAGATTTTTAAAACTTCAAAAATAGATATTTTTGTTTTGTAAGGAAAACACTACCTATTACAGAGATCATGGTATAAAAAAATCCTTTGAAGAGCAGAAGGAGAATATACATTTTTTCAAAGTAAAGCTTATTTAAGAAACTGCTTGTTTAAACTATTTTTTTTCCATTTGTGGTCCACACCGTTTATTCTGCAGAATTGTCAATTAAATGACAAGAAAATTATTTTTTAAAAAATGTCCACAGTAGCTATAAAAGTTTTGCTAATGAGGGTGCTGGAAGATGAGACAGAACACACTCACCACAGACCCACCTCATTCTGCCCAGTATTGAAAGCAAAAGGTGGTGCGGCTTCACAGGGGTCCTTCTAAAATTCCAGAGAGCACATACTCCTTAGTGCACCTGTAGTGGACCATGCTGAGGGCTTAACCAGCCTTCCCTTCCTTCCCCCCTTCCTAATGATCTGTGATGACTCAGTATCCAAGTGTCTCCTGCTAGCTCAGCGCACCTCAGGGAAAACTGACTGACCCCAAGCTAGGAGCCTAGACCATGAGTCTAATCCATTATTATGGTAAGCCCATTCCACCTTGCCAATAATTAGTTTAGGTATTTCAGAATTAGACAAAATTTAGGTCAATGAAAAGCAAGAGGGGTGAAGATAAAGGGTATCTGCTCAGGGAAAAGAAAAAAAGCTATGCTGCCCTTGAAAGTGAAGTTATCTTCTGCGGATCTGAACGAAGAAACACATAGTCCTGACGGTAACTGGTAGCCATTCTATAACCACAGAATTGGAAGAAAGGCAATACTGTGTAGACGAAATAGAACAGAAAGACAAACTGAGTCCCTGAAGAAATCACGGAGCCACTGGCTTAACTAACAACATATGTCTTACTTAAGGTACTTTCTTACATGAGGCCATTAATATTCTTTTTACTTAAGCCAAAATCAGATGAATTTGGAAACTAATTAGCTTTTTTTTTTTATTGTTACTAAATTTTTTTTCCAGTGTTCCAAGATTCATTCCCCATTCCCCACACCCAGTGCTCCATGCTTTAGGTGTCCCCAGTACCCACCACCAGGCTCTCCCATCCCTCCACCCCCCTCCCTCCAAGTCCCTCAGTTTGTTTCTGTGTCCAAAGTCTCTGTTGTTTCGTTTCCCTCCCTAGATTACC
>PITA01003132.1:0-37109 GCA_004023965.1 Spilogale gracilis | reverse complement strand
ATTTACTGGGGAAACTAATTAGCTTTAAGAAAATAAGCGTCAGGTTCTAAATAATTTCAGGAAATTATAAAATCTATTTTTACCTATTCCTGGCTTTTAAAGAAAAGTGCTCCATATGACTTTTGTGTATCTTCTTAATTGCCTACAATATCATGTATTATATGTGTTATTGGGAGGGCGTATTTAAAACATCAGAGTGTACCAAACAATCTGGCCTCTTTTTGATCATTAATATAAAAGTCAAATATGCTTTTATAGGTCCATCATCTACTCAGATTGCTATAGTCTGATTTTTCTCTGGTGTCACATCTCTTATTTTTGCTGTACTTTGCTCTTAGTTAAGAGAACCCCGAGATTTCCCTCTATTTCATTGGCTCCCTATTCCCTATATACGCCCATTCCACTCTGAGTTCCCAGTTACTCATATTCAGATAGTTGAACCCATTAGAAATACGTTCTGAAGCATACAAAATTATTCTGGGGATAGGAATTTTTCTTTGAACTTAAAGTAAAAATATCACCTAGATAATTAGTTTTGTACTTCTTATAAAAAAGTATCTTCTCTCTTTTCTTCCCTTTCTTATTTTGACGTTTACATTTGCCTAGGAATAATCGGATATTCTACCCACATATAGAAGACCTCCATAAAACAGAGGATTTAAAAGAGACCTGTGGACCAAATATTCGACAGGCATATTTTGCCCAGTAGTGCTAAAGTATTTTTAAAACATCTGAATTAGTTAGCAACTAATTTGCATAAAATATGTATTTTAGGATCTTGCTGAAAAACTGAAAAACTTGGCAAGAATCAGTGTGAAGACCAACATGGCCACAACCAAGTGGAATAGAATACTAGCTCACCCCTGCCCACTAAGATGAGCACAGACTTTCTAGAGGTCCAGTCTCCATATATTTCCCTTCATAGTCAAAAGTCCTTATAGGTGTTTGATTATGCTACCCTGGATACAAGAGCTAATAACAGCCAGAAGTATACAAAAGAAACTGTTAGCTAAGAAAATAAAGCAGTTCTTAAGGCATTCAGAGAAATACATTTCTAAAACTTTGTCTTTTTGAATCTTGTAATTTAACTAGGAGCCTATTTCTAAAACCAATGATCATGCAATAACTCTTATCATAATAAAGAAAAAAAAGTGTTTCTTAATAGAATTTTACTTGAAATAGAATGGTTTAAATTCCTCATCTGAGTTTCAACCAATCAATGAAGAACAGGAGAATCCTAAATATTCAGTCAACTTTCAAATGTTATGCAGATTAAAGAGTGGTATAAACCACATGCTTTATATGTGTACACACCATGTATATACAAAATTACTTACATGCTTTACCTTATAAATAAAGATGCCAAATTCTCTTTTGAAACTAAGCTCTCCCTATACTATTTAATGGAATTAAATAAACAACAGGAATTAGCTCAACTCATTAGCTCAACAAATTATTCAAGGGATAATGCTTTCTAAATTGTATAATATAATCACTTCCTAACATTAATCACAAGCTATTGAAAGGATTTTAGAGATGATCTTGCACTCAAACTCTATAGATGAAAAAATAATAATACTGGTTTTGTATCTCTGTCAAATCCCTTAGGCTTTATCTATTTCAAAAATTTCAAATCTATCACCTTCTCTCGAACTCAACAGCTGTATCCATTATCTCCAACCTTATGTGCAGAAATGGCTGGTAACAACAGGCTTCTACATTCACTTCAGTCAGATTCGTTTTTCGAAAGAAAATTTAATCATGTTATGCCTCTGCTTAAGACCCTTTTAAGGCTGCCCAGTAGCCTCTAGGATACAGGCTAAAATCGTGAACAAGATCACATCATCTCTTTCCTGCATTCTTTTCCATCTTTATTCCTCCTTTTTTTTTTTTTTAAGAATTTACTTATTTATTTGACAGAGAAATCACAAGTAGGCAGAGAGGCTGGCAGAGAGAGAGGAGGAAGCAGGCTCCCCACTAAGCAGAGTCCCGTACTTGCCTAGATCCCAGGACCCTGAGATCATGACCTGAACCGAAGGCAGAGGCTTTAACCGACTAAGCCACCCAGGCAGGTGCCTGATTCCTCCTTCTTCTTAATTCTCAGCTAACACTGGAATCCTTTCAGTTCTTTTGCTTTTGCAGACATTATTTCTGCTACTCAAAATGCTTCCTGACTCGTGCTGAGTCTTCGCATCTCAGCCAAAAAGTTATTTCTCTTTTTTTTTAAAGATTTTATTTATTAATTAAAAATAGAGCTACCCTATGACCCTGCAATTGCACTACTGGGCATTTACCCCAAAGATACAGATGTAGTGAAAAGAAGGGCCATATGTACCCCAATGTTCATCGCAGCAATGGCCACAGTCGCCAAACTGTTGAAAGAGCCAAGGTGCCCATCAACAGATGAATGGATAAAGAAGACGTGGTAAATATATAAAACGGAATACTATGCCTCCATCAGAAAGGATGAATATCCAACTTTTGTAGCAACATGGACTGGATTGGAAGAGATTATGCTGAGTGAAATAAGCCAAGTAGAGAAAGTCAAGTATCACATGGTTTCACTTACTTGGGGTGCATAAGAGGTAACCTAGAGGGCAGGAGAAGGAAAGTAAATGGGAAGTAGGGTAATCCAGGGAGAGAAATGAAACAACAGAGACTTTGGACATAGAAACAAACTGAGGGACTTGGAGGGAGGGGGGTGGAGGGATGGGAGAGCCTGGTGGTGGGTACTGAGGGCACCTATTGCATGAAGCACTGGGTGTGGGAATGGGGAATGAATCTTGGAACACTGGGAAAAAAATTTAAGTAACAATAAAAAATTTAAAAAAGATTTTATTTATTTATTTGAGAGAGAGAGAGATCACAAATAGGCAGAGAGGCAGGCAGAAAAAGAGGGTGAAGCAGGCTCCCTGCTGAGTAAAGAGCCTGATGCGGGGCTCTATCCCAGGACCCTGAGATCATGACCTGAGCCCAAGGCAGAGGCTTAACCCACTGAGCCACCCAGGCACCCCATATTTCTCTTGTTTTTGCCTGATGTGACCATCAGCACTGCCCCTTCCAGGCAGTCTGATTTGCCTTTGATGTACTCTCATATCACCTTATAAACTCTCTCTTAACATTCATGTACTTCTAAGTATTTGTTTAGTTTCAGTCTTTTCCAAAGTTTTTGGTTTCACAAGCACACAGATCTTAATTGTTTTATTTACTATCTCACAATATAATTTAACATAATGCCTGACATAAAAAATAGCATTTAATAAATATTTGTTGAATAACGAATCTCTTGAAATTGAAGTTAATCGATAACTATTGTTGAAAAGGCAGCACAGTAGACAGTACATGTATCTGGAAGTCTTGAAGGTCTGTCCCAGATCTGCTAGTTATTATGTGACTTTAAGTCTCAAACACTCAGACTCTTTACCTTAAATAAAACTATCCAACACTTATTCTGTAGGCATTGGGAGGGGAAAAAAAGAAATAGTCTTATTTTCTCAACTCTAAAATGTGTATTTTTTTCACTTTAACTTTTTTCAGATCAGGAGGAGCCCTAGAGTAGACATCAGATGACCATTACACACATTAGAATACCCTGTCACTGTCTATGCAAGTATGAACTTAGACATGACCAAGAATATACATTTTTATCTGTCACCTCAGTTATCTTCACTGATAGAACTATATACAATTGAGTTTTAACCTAATGTTAAATTCTTTTAGATGACTTTCAAGAGCATTTACTTAATTTCTAGTAATAGGTAATATAATCAGTATATTTAAAAAAAAAAAGCTACCAGTTTAAATAGGAAATGTAAACCAAGCCCAAATAATTCCTAGATGTGCCTCAGAGGTATGCTATCAATCCTAACGGTGTTAGGGGTCAAGAGTAGCATGTGGCTACACTGCCTGTGGCTAAAAGTAATTCAGAATAATCCCTGGACACAAAGCTCCTCTGTCCCCAAGAAGAGTATTTCATTTTTCATTTTCATTTCAAAAAAAAAGGAAAAAGTTATTAAGTCAAAGGATAGGCCTTGTAATTGTTCATTTCTTTGAATTAAGCAAATACAGTAGTATGCATGAACATATCATACAAATTAAGTGCTACACAAATAGGTAGTTTTAAAGGTGCCAATTGTGGGTTGTGTACAGGAGAAAATGCCTTACATAAAACTTAAAAGCTTTTACCAAAAATCACTTATAAAGTCAGTGCTTAAAAGTAAAGGAAACAAGATTCTAATGTTACTAATTTTTTAGATGAAATGAAACATTCCCCCTTTTGGTAGGCAGACTTGACAAAACTGACTCCACTTCTTTTGTTCTGTTCACTTTCTGCGCTTCCCACACAGTCCATAGCACTGTCATATGTCCAATTGTTTCAAATATTCTCCTTGGAATTCCATTCTAATATCTAATTATTACTACTGTCCCGAAATTCTTCATTTATCTCATTCTTTCAATTGTCTGTTATATTTAATGTGATATTAAATTTGTGTCTTTGTAGATATTGTTTAAAGCCAAAACAATATACTCTTCAGTCTGACCTTTAAGAGCAAAATAAGACACGGGCTTTCACTTATTTTTATACAAGCAGTACTGGTTTTCTAGGATCTGCTCACCTGGTGACCAGAACTATGTACTGACTATGACAGGTTGGTGGCACTGGTGACTACTGAGACTGGGATAAACAACGAGTGACTCAAACAGAATCAAACCGTTGACAGTACCAAGAACAATTCTTTGCTCTCTTTAGCAAAGAAAGTATAGTATCTCTATGCCCTTCTTATAAATGACCACAGGAAAATTCTTCCTCTCTTCAGACTTCTTTCTCTGATTCAGTTTGTTAATCCCTATGTAAAGGATTTTATTATACATTAAGTCATAAAAAATTCTGGAAGAAGACTGCTTAGGAAAAGCCATAAAAGTTTCTTGAAAAATGGAAGGCAGAATAGAATGTAAACAATGGCAAATAAGGAAAGTCAATTTGTTTATTCTACCAAAGAGTAGTTCATTATGCTATAAACAGCCCATATAGTTTATAAAGAATTTTGCATGAAATAGATACTTAGAAGACCTATAAATCATATGATCATTATAACTTATTCAGAGTGCAACTATCAATATGCTTTGAAAGGACTGGTAAGACGAGATAAATTATTACTTGTTATTAAAAATATACTTTTAAGTACTATCATCACAAATAAATATGCATATTACTTAAACATGAAAACATGGAAAAAGGGTAGGAGAGGAGTAACTGAATTTCCAGCTCTATGCTGTGTACTTCCAAACAAACCATCTCATTTAGCTGCTATATTATCATACAATGTTAACATTACCATGTACAGCTGGGAAAACAGGGAATTCTAATATAAAGTAAGCGTATAATCCTATATGCCTGACTATACCAGTTTGTGAAATGTGAAATGGCAAACAGCTAAATTCAGAAAAAAATTCTATTCCCCTGTGATAGAGTCTAAGTTTCCAAAGTTGTCTACAACAGTATATTGTCTACAACAGTATATCCCATCCCATTTACTCTTTTATAGTGTTATTTTCTCCACCAAGAAATAAAACCTATTACCCCTCCCCTTGATCTGGGCTGGTCTTGTGACCTGTTTTGACCAACAGAATGGGCAGAAGTGATTCTAGGTAAATCCAGAATCTCAGCCTTTAAAGAGCTAGAGCTTCTGCCTTTACGTTTTAGAACATTCTTTCTTAGAATCTAGCTACCTTACTGTGAGGGAGACCAGGACCAGGACCAGGGGCCAGCAACCAGCATCCATTGCCAGTCATGTGAGGAAGCCATCTGAGACTACCCTACCTTCCTAGCATCCCAACAAAGATCATATGAGGCAGAAGATTCACCCAGTCAACCCTTAAAATGATGAGGAATAATAAATTACTGGGGTTTAAGCCGCTAAACCATGGGGTGGTTTGTTATGCAGCAACTGATAAGTGAAATACTATTCTCCTTAAAAATACATTTCAACACCACCAGTGTCAGCACTCAAATGGCCAATAAAGAACAAAATTATTTGGTTTCTGTGACTAATGAAATAGAATTGTGAAAAGCAATGGTAAAGCCTAAGCTTTAAGAATTACTAAAGGTTACACATAGTTTAAACAATAATAAAAAAAACCCAATGTGTCAAAATCACAATGACTATTTACAGATAAAGTTAACATTGACTGAATCACTAAGTCTCAAAACAAGAAAATAAGATGGCATCACTTTAAGAAAAGAAAGGTAAATAGGTAACAGAGTGTGGTTATATCAAAATAGATAATCTATAATCTGTGTATTATAGATTGCCATCATATGAAGAACAGCATACAATAAAATATACAGCACTGAACTATGCTAAACATAGTGTATCATCTTATTCAGAAACTTCTTCAGAGAAGAACTAAGTATTAGCACACTGGAAAAGCCACAAAATATCAAATATTCATAAATATTTTCAGAGGATAGAAATCTGGACTACCTTAAATTTCTACTATATAAAAGTATTGTTATATCATGAAATGTGCTGAATACAAATTTCAAGAAATACTTTTAGATATCTCTTAAGGATATCAGATTCTAATTTATTACAAAAATAAGAATGTAGTTGATTTATGAAAAATAACCATCATCTCTGGTGGTATCAATGTCAAAGAGGTTATTAGGATAGATAACTGCTCTGATTCAATGTAACAGAGTCTCATATGATTTAAAGAGCAGAGACAAAATAATCTGGCATGATTCCCACTCTGGCACTATAATAAAAGGTAGGAAAAATGGAATTTCACATAAATATTTACTATAATCTTACTATCCTTAGAAAAGAATTAATTCTAAAATATCAGGTAAAGAATTTTTAAAAATCTCATATTTTACTAGACTAACTCCATGTCATTTCATCTAGTAAAAAGGTTTCTGGAAAACTAGAAGAAACTCAAAGATTTACTCAATTTTAAAACCATATTTGATTTTGAGGCAGGCACTACGAAAGATACTCTATCCAAAAAGAAAAACGTCTTTTGCTAAAAGAAACTCACAAGACAACTTCACCTTAAGGGTAAGGTCTAATGCTTTATAATTACTATATATCTTTTCAGTTGCTACTAGAGAATATATATTTAAAACAGATTCTTCATTTACTTAGATTGATCCCAGATATTCAGCTAACACTAAGGCTGCAGCGATGCCGAAGCCCTTGCACATTCACATGAAGTTACTCTTTGGCTGCAAAGGATCCTTTTAAAAGAGAGAAAGTGAATATAATGGGGAGAAAGGAACTGGGGAGGAAGAAAAAGCCGCTTTTGTGCCATATGAATTATTTATTCAGTCAAGCAATGTACTCACTATTTCTAGCTCTAACAATCTATCAGGGAACTGTAAAGAGTGAATTCAAACACTAATAAGGTTTAAAAACTATCACTATTTAGCAGACTTGATTTTTTTCTACCTCAAAACATTTTTAACTTCATAAATTGTTTTTATAGAATAATTTATACTTCTAATTTATAAGGTTTATAAATCAGGTAAGAAGTGTCAACTTTTAAAACAGACAAAAATCAGCTAATAACTTTCATCACAAGATATTAAAGATTAAACTATTATTTTTATTCTTAATTTAGGAAGCTAATTACAAAAATTCTCATCTGTCAAACTTTTTATTATTACTTCTATTCGTCTCTGCTTAATAATTAAGTATGTAAAACTGGCTCAAGGAAACCTTGCTCTGCTGGTGATGTCACTGAGATCTGTTTTATAGAAATCTCTGGAAGGTAATCTAGTTCTTGATAAGGATAACCAAGCTAGAATTGGATTTCCCTCACAACAATTAAAAATGTTTGGTTGCCTAAACTATTAAAAGAGATTAAGTCTTTGACTAAAGGCAGAGATCAAGTACTTGCTTCCTGAAAAGAGAAATAATCAGATTTAATCTATACTGTCACCTTTTCCTATGTATTCGAGATGATACAGAATTTTTGCCCCCTTTCTCACCACAAAACCATTTGGTCTAGAAATATGAAAATATTTTGCCTTTTGTGTGAATGTCTGAATCTTTAACAGTCTCCCTTTCTGTTTTTTTGGCTTGGATTAAGGCATTTTATAACCTATAACCCACACAGAATACAACTTCTTTTGAAAAGTTACATACAAATCTCCCTATACTTTTGTTCTCTATTTAAAATTGTTTGAAAACCCCCAAGTCTTAACAGAAGTGTCTATAATTCGACTGGACTCAGTTCTTCTTCAGATAAAATACCTGAAAAGTAAACCAAATGTCTTGTCCATTTGGCCTAGCTCCCTCCCTGGTCCAGGTACATCTGATTCACCCTGCTTCTGCTCTCCTTTCAAAGAAGTCACCTGGTCAGATGTCTGTACTGATCCTTGTTTAAACTCATTTTTCTTTTTTTCCCCACAGAATGAGAATCAGAGTTGAAAGAATACTTAAGAATTCATCTAGGTTTATGGTGAGGAAACCAAGGTGTAAGGAGTGATGTCATTAATCTAATACCTACAATAAGTATGTGGCATATCAGAGATCAGAAACCATGTTTCCAGACACCATCTCTGCTACATGTCTTCATATTTCCCAAAAGGATCCTGGAATTCATACTCAAGAGTATCAACTGATAAAAAGCCTGTTGGAAAGCACTTTAGCAATATCTACTATGAGGCTTAAAAGGGTTTGCCCAGTAACTCCACTCCTAGGACTCTATCTTAGAATAAATTGTCAGACAAGTTTTATATACAGATATTCATGTTGGATATTTATAATAAGAACATTTCAGAAAAAAACAATAAGAGGAGATGGTATATCCACTACAAGAACCACAATAGAGCAATTTATTAAAAATTTTTAGTACTGATATAAAAGGCATTTTCCCATGTTAAGTGCTGGTGTGTGTTTGGGAAGAGGGACAACTTCTAAAACTTATGAATGTATATAAAACAAACATTCTCAGTCAAATCCTTCTGGGGAGCCTGGGTGGCTCAGTCGGTTAAGTGGCTACCCTCTGCGCAGGTCATGATCCCAGGGTTCTGGGATTGAGCCCTGAGTCCAGCTCCCTGTTCAGCAGAGAGTCTGTTTGTCCCTCTGCCCTTCGCCCCACTCAAGTTCTGTCTCTCACCTCTCTCAAATAACCACATAAAATCTTTAAAAAAATTCTTAGCTCTTCATTGAGTAACATTCATTTTATTATATTAAGATGGGTAGGAATGAGAGGAATCTTATTTTAAATAAGAAGAGGTTATCAGGGAGAGAAAATGATCTTTCTCTACAGAATACATTTGCCTTGTTTTTTTAAATGGCAGTGCACAATGCATTTTCTTTCTCTAGTACTTCAGTAGGAAATAAAAACCTGCACTGATAATCACTTTAGACTGGAAATGAAATCAATTTCCCTAAACCCCAGATAAAACTTCAAGATTCTCTTTATCTAAAGGTAAACTGCATTTTACTTAGAAGAATTGGAATAAATATTTTCTAAGTGATTTGAGAAATGTTTTTAAAGTCAGTAAAGCACTATTAGTTATCAAAGCACTAAATACCAAAGCTTGTATTGATGCTCAATAGAGGCTTTTCAAAAATCTCACTCTAAAAAGTCTGTAAGTCTTGTCTAATCTATCCCCGACTTTAGGGGCTTGAACCAGCAGAGGCACAGTCTAAGGAGAGAAAAATATTGTATATCTATCACTAGCCAGGCAGTGCAGAAAAAAAGTGCAAATAATATTCATATTTAAGACTCAAAGATCTGATAGCACTTTTATTTATTCTGTAACCTGTAGTGAAAGAAGACCTGATAATTGACATTACTGAACATGCATAAGTGGCAGAAATAAGACACAAATGGGACTTCAGTGAAACTTGACAAGATTCATTAAGCTTATAAAAGCTTCTTTTTATAACCAGATAAAAATACAGTGAATGTTTATTTTTTTCCTCAGAGGATTTTTTTCTTTTATTTCATTACTTTCATTATTTCATTACTTCATTACTTTCTTCAATAAGTGGTTTGTTCTTGACTTATCAAGACATACTAGATTAAAAACATTCAAACGCCTTACCTACCTCCAAAGAGAAAAGAAAATGGATCTACAAAAGTTCCATTTGAATGTTTATTTTTTGTCAGAAGAAGGAGTATTACTGTCAAACCCATTTAAGACAAATTTTTAAGGACAACTGGTACAACATCTCAAAAAGGCATTGTTGCATTCAAAGTTTAGGTAAAAAATTCCCATCATTTTATATTTTGTCTCAGGTTTCCATGTATCAACAAATCTTGTACTCTCTTGCTATTAAGTCTCCCTAAATAGGATGCTGAAAAACTGGTTCCTAAAAATAACTCTGAAGTAGATGAAATAACCAAGTTGGCAAGAAATTTCTGATAATTCCTATTTGTAGGAAGGTCAGAGTCTCTCACACAAGTCACCGTACACTTTTTCTTCTGAAACAAAGTGGATGAGGTACAGTGAACAAATTGTAAAGCAGGAGATCTTCTGTCATAGGGTCCCATGTAAACTCCTTACATTATACCAATGACTGTTCACACTTTTAACCAACTAAACCCAGTGAGGAAATTGCAGCTTTCACCTCAAACTAACTCTGTGATCTATACCAAATCACAGAACTGAGCTGCTCAGTTCCTTTCTATAAAATGACTAGACAAAATGAATTAAAGTCCAATTTAAAAATCTTTATTTCATTTCTCTTAGTCTTTTTCAAATCCTTTTCAAAGTGATAAGGCACTTAAAGTAAAAGAAAACATTCTGACCTTTCTCTGGCAGTCTGCATTTCCCAGCATTTCAAAACCCTCCTTAAGAACTAGAGAAGCTGACTTCCCGGTTACATGGTGACTCCTATGAATGAATGAAGGCTCTGCTAACAGTCTCCTTTTGGTCACTTTCCTCTTTGACTGCTAGTTTCTATGGTCTTCTGCTTAGTCAAGATGAGTGCCAAACTGCATTACAGGGTGTCTCTCCCATAAAAGGTGTTAAGATTTTGTTTTGTTTTGTCTTTATATATTTTTGGAGCGTCTAAAGGCTTCTGGAAAGTTCTTTTGTATAGATGGATGATTTAAAGAACACGAGGTCCACATCCACCATATTAGCTTAAAAATGTGACAGACTTGGAGAAAAAATTTAATTTTAGGTAATCACTCTACTTTCCTATAACTTAAACAATTCTGAAAGGTAAAATTAATGTTTCCAATTAAAATAACTTTAGTGGAACTTATTATATAATACCAGCCCCTAAAATTGTTTTCATTTATCACAATGTATGCTTAATCTTTAGCTAAATGAATTTATAGATAAAAAGAGTGACTTCAGAGATCTGTAAAATGAAAAGATCGGTCAACAAAAATGCCTAAATGGTTTAGTGAAATGCCTATGGATTTGTATAGTTAGCATGGTAGTGGTTAATCTGGGTTTAACCATCTTCACAACTCACTTCTCCCTCCCTCAAATTATTAAAATTAAAACAAGTTCTGGTAGGAAATATCTTCTCCTAGTCAAATCTAGGCAAATCTTTAAATACTTTGACTTTCTATGTTTTAAAATATCAAAACTATAGGACATCACCGCCATGTAATTTAATTACAATTCATTAATTTAAATTTCAACATTTCTTTATTAAATCTGTAAAAAGGTCATAAACTTTAATCACTAAACACTCATTCGGCAAAACAACCCCAACAATGGATTAGCTAAGTTTTCAACCATTTCACGACTCCAGCTCAGTGTGTTCAAAATAATCCTGAACAAGTTGCAATGTCCAATTTAGCAAGAAATTTCCTACAGTCCTCATCTACAAGGAGGTAAGGGTCTTTTCATCCAAGGCACTGAATAGAGCTTTTCTTCTGAAACAAAGTGCCTGAAGTGTGGTGAACAAACTGTAAAGGTAACTAGTTCTTTTGTAATATGGTCTCCTACAACCTCTTATATTTGAACAATTAATGACTGTTCACAGCTTCTAATCAATTATAACCAGTGAGATGTAGTAATATCTGCTACTAAAAGTCATGTGAGCCTGAGCATTTTCCTAATTTTCAAACAGATTATCAGAACCTAAATGAGAAGGTTTAAGAGTAAGATCTAAGAATTTTCAGTTTTCATTACTATAAAGTTAAAATATAAATTTAATATCAATACTTAAGCATATTTATATTTAAGTATTTTATACTTTAGAGTTAAATTGGCATTTATAAAATTTATACAGAAAAACACAATATTTTAATATATACTATACACACGAACACAAGAAAAACCTTGTATGGTATTAATTCCTCTGAGACAATCTAATTCAGTTTATTAACAATGGAAAAGTGAGACACTTCCAAATACAGTGCTTTGATTTAATTTGTCAGTTAGTGTGCCTATAACAGAGCACTTGGATCAAATGAGAACCACAAGTCCCAACCAGTAACCCACCTAGTCTGCTTTTATTAAAGTATGGAAATCAACAAGGCTCAATGAGGCTACAGGGAAAAATATGAAGAAGACAGTAAGTCCACCTACACTCGCACTTTCTCCTCAGAAAGGACTGTTATCCCATCCCTCAACAAATCTCTATAACAGAAAAAGATAAATGCGGGGATTATGCCAAGTTGAACCCAAGCTTTGTTCTCCTCCTCAAGGCATGTTCAGTAAAAAGATCTAAACACGCATCTAATTTGACAAGGATTTAAGTCTACAAAGAAGGAGGTGAAAAGTAAAACCATACTTGGGGCATTCATGTGTTCTGTGTCAAAGGTCATTTAGCAGTATTTCAATGACTACTTACTACTATGTGAAATGGGTAGCAAACCACAAAAATACGGTTTATCTGCTCTAGAAGGCACCTTGAAATCATCTCTTCCAACCTTTTCATTATATAAATGTATTTCATTAACATTTGATTAACTCTGAATTTCCTAAGAGCTACTCAGAGGGTGATACTTATTTGTAGGAAAGACACACACACAGAAACAGGATAAGTGGGCATAAGTATGCAAATGCAAAATGAAAAATTCTGTAACTCAAAGTCTATGCTTTAAACTGATATAAACAATTAAATTTCAGGTTTAATATGCTCTTATAATAAATTACTGGATTTTCATATTGTTCTGAAGAAAAATATTCAGGACAAAAAATATAATGCTATCAAACTATATGAAAAGAAATTAGAGTCTTTCAAAATAAACAAAATATGAGACTGAATCATCTTTTTAAAATGAACCAGAATTGATTGCTTAGGTTATTGAAACATTCTGAAAATGTTCAACTTAAAATGTTAACTATAATTTAGTGTCAAAATAAATTTTACTTTTTTCTCTGCCACAGGGTAATATAGAAGGAAGGCTCTCAAGAGCTTCTTGAAACAAAAACATTCAAAAAGAGACTTGGGGGAGGGGAAGGGTAAAGGGTCAGCAATGGAACTGGGAATGAATGACAATGCACTGGACAGTTGCTGAAGATTTAGAAAAGCAAGTGCATTTTATTTTCACCATCCTTGAGATGTATACTCAACAGTTACCAAACAAAAAAAGATGAGCCATGCTGCCAGGAACTCAAAATTATGCTCTACCTCTACATTAAGAAAAGTGTGGAAGGTTTCTTTGCAGGGGAGAAACTTAACATTTAGAATTCAATCTTAAGTTTGGCTGCAATACCAGGCAAAATTTCAAACATTCATATTTACACTCAGTACTTTTAAAGTTTTCCAACAAGATTATCCAAATGACATTCATCCATTCCACTATCTTTTCTCTCTGTCAAAACTTCTCTTATACTCTTAGAATCTTCCAACATCCTCATATATACCCACTCCTTTCTGTTCTTAAGACCTGACCATTTGTTGTCACCCAGAACTCCACCTCAAGAAATTATAATTTCTAACATATTATTCTCTGACCAGACTTCCTCTTCTACCATATCTCTCAGACCTTCATTTTTACTATACCCCATAAAGACCTCATGTCCTAGAATCTGTTTTTTACCAGCTCCCTCTCCTAGGCTCACACCATCTCCCACTAGCTCTGCCATTAAATAGCATAAATTACTTAACCTCTTCTTATCCAGTTTCCACATCCGTAAAATGGAAAGAATAATGTACTTCATCTTCATTCATTAATTCAACAGGTATTTATTCCCATTCTGTATGTCAGGCACTGAAAATACAGAGAGACAACAAAATAAACTGCCTTCCTTCATGGAATTTACATTCTAGGACTGAGGTTTTACCAGGCTGTCAGGATCAAATGAGTTACTGTGTATAAAGAATACGGCACAGTACGTAGTAAGCAACATTTGTCACAGCTCATCACCTAAACTGCTCTTTTAACCTTAATACCTTAATTTCCCTAGGTTTATAACTTGTCACTGTACCACTCTGGTGAAATCTCAGTGCTACACTAAGGTTACATTCTAACCTCCCATCACTTACTTCAGCAACAGAGGACATCTAAGTGAATCACAACTTTATCACTTTGTTCCACCAAAAATGTGTAGTTTCTAGTCTCAACTGGGTCCACAGGTTGGCTCACTGATTATTTCATTTGTTCCTTCTGATTATTTCATTAGCTTCTTCTCTTTTATGGGGCTTCCTTCTCTCAGCTGGTCTCTAACACTGATGCTCTCCAAGATCCTGTCTTCTGCCTTCTTTTATTTTCTTCTCAGCCCATATATGGTCCGCATATGGCCCCACGGTTTCCAGCCCAGAGACACCAGTCACATCCCACAGCACCAAATTCAAAAGGTCAACTGCCTTGTTAGACTGCCCACAATGGTTATGGTTATCTCACTACCATCTCAAGCTCAAAATATCCAAAACTGATTTCCTTAGCTTCTATATTGAGCCTTATTCATGTATTCTCTCTGTTTGGTGTCATCCCCATCCATGCAGTCGCCCCAGCTAGAAACTCTGGATTTAAGCTTGTCTGCTTCTCCTTTACTGGCCATTTCCAAGTATCAAGTGCTAATGAATTTATGATTTACTAACAACAAAAGTGAAGACTCTGAAATCTGTGCCCTTTTCTCCATTTCTATTATCAGAGCCCTAGTTTAAGCCCCTATCAAATCTGGTCAAGCCAACTACTTCACCAATGTCTTCCCTGCCTCCAATCTTTTCCCCTTAAAATCTGTCATTCACAACAGCTACCAGAGTATTCTATTTAAACCTAAATACGATCAAACCAGGTCCTTGTTTAAAAGTCTCCAATGGCTTCCCAAAGCCTAGAAAGAGAGGTAAGTTCAAACTCATAAATATGGAATGAAAACCCTCCAGGATTTGGTTCCATGCCCCTCCATCATTCTCTGTCCCTTATTTATACTCCTACAACACATATATGCTTGTACTTCCAGAAAAAATCATGCTATTTTTTACCAATGTGCCTTTGCTGCTGTTCTCCCCCGGTTGGTCCTCTAATTCCATTTCCCCACTTCCTTCACTTCAATTCTCTCTCTATAATCCTTTAATATTCAGTTCAGACATTAACTTTTCCAGCAATGCTTTCATTGGCCATTCTTCCCATTTCTCTATATTATAGTGCTGCACTGTTCTACAAATATCTGTTTTTGTGATTCTATCCATCATTTGTGAGATCTCTAAGTACAGAATTCCCATTTTACCCATCATTGTATCCCTACCAATTAGCATAGTGACAACACAGTAGGCAATTATTAAATGTTTGTTACATGATACAGTCTTATCTCCTACCAAGAATAAGTATCAAGTACCAAATTGTAAAATTACATAAAACTGAAAATGAAAAGTTAGGTGATTTATCTATCTTTTCTGAATGTTAAGTGCTATGGTATCAGTGGGTCTTCAAGGTTAACTGCAGCTCCATTCAACAAAAACTAGACTTCTAAATTGCTATAGTTTATCCTCCAAATGGTCCCAAGTCTGTACTAAAAGAACAAGTTAATAACTTGTAAAATGTATTTGTAAAATGTTTTGACATCTGAAAGAAATATATCTTGTGTCAAAAGCAGGATGTGCTTGGTAGAGGAAAGGAGTAACAACATGGAGACTTGAAACCACAGACCAAACAATGTAGTCATCCGAGAGAATTCATTTGACCCAATTTTTAAAGGAAAAAAATCAACACAAATTCCTATAGTCCTTTCATTAACACACACAAATAAATTATGGAGTAATACAGCAAGTTTTCATTATAAAAGTTATAATCAAGAGATACTTCTCACTTTCTGAGAAACATTTTATGAAGGTTATCATCCAAACTCTTGAAGGCTATTTCACGTAGCATCGTGTATAATATACTCTCCCCTGCTGTGCTGAGATGAATTAATCTAAAATAACTGAAAATATCATATATTATATATTTGTCTTCCTAGTAGAGATGTACTTGGGCAAACATACAGATGCAGACAGGACTTTGTCATAATCACCCAGAATTCTCTGTGAGCATCTCAAATTACCTAGTGGTCAAAGCTATAAATTGCTGTATGTGTTCTTAAAAAATATGTGGCTTAAAAGATGTGTTCTTGGGACGCCTGGGTGGCTCAGTTGGTTGGGCGACTGCCTTCAGCTCAGGTCATGATCCTGGAGACCCGGAATCGAGCCCCACATCGGGCTCCCTGCTCGGCGGGAAGCCTGCTTCTCCCTCTTTAACTCCCTCTGCCTGTGTTCCCTCTCTAGCTGTGTTTATCGCTGTCAAATAAATAAAATCTTAAAAAAAAAACATAAAAAAAAGATGTGTTCTTGAAAAATAAATGTCTTAATCTCAGGAAACAAACTTAAGGGTTACTGGATGGGAGGGGGGGTGAGAGGGATGGTGTGACTGCGTGATGGACACTGGAGAGGGTATGTGCTATGGTGAGCACTGTAAATTGTGTAAGACTGATGATACACAGGCCTGTACCCCTGAAACAAATGATACATCATGTGTTAAAAATAAATAAATGAATAGATAAATAAATAAATGCCTTTATTCAACTGCAAGAGCTTTCCTTATTTAAATGTAAATTACAGCTTAAAATAAGCTACATATGTGCTTGATCTTACAAAATAAAAACAGGCCACTAAAGTAAATTAAGTAGGAAATACTGTCTCTTTGAAGAATCTCTGAAAGTACATTTAGGCCATGTATACAGCTTCAAGTCTAAAGGAAAAAATCAGTAACAGTCATGTGTTTTGACTGGTAAAACCACATGTTGCTGAAAGTTAAATTATCTGAAGTGGCTGACAAAAAGTCATACACAAAAAAGCTGAACTTTTAGAAACAATATAGTATCACAAGCATAGAGGTATAGAATGAATTCTCTCAAGAGCTTCTTAAAAGTAAAGGCTCCAATTGGGAATATAGTTAGGGGCTGACCCATGGAAAGACTTTCATGTAGTTATAAAACCCTTGAATTTATATATAAATTTATGTAAGCTAATACCATATTCTCAATGGTAAAGAACCACTGCTCTAAAGAATTTGTCTGATTCTTCTCTCTTTACCCTTGGTGTGTCATTTTGAATATTTCTAGCTTCACAAATCACAATTGCCTAATTCTCTCTATTCACAGTTTAACTCTATTTTACCATAAGATTTTTCCAAAAGTACTAAGTCAACATCCCTAAGTATTGCTTTCTTAAATGTATACCTGTTTCTGTTAAACTTTGATTTTAAATTATGACTCCATGAACTTACCTTCAGAATAAAAAGAGAGGTCACTATCACCATTTATGCATATGGTCATATCTGCAATTAGACTGACAGGTCCTTTTACCTATATACTGTTCTCATCCCATAAATCTATGGACATAAATTTCATTTTAAAGCAGTGTCTAAAAATATCAATTGCTAATATATTTTACATTCTTGGATAAAAGAAAGGGAATTGCATAATCTTTTCATTATTGTATGATAATATGCTAACAGCCTTTAAAAATAGTACCCTATTTATTAAAGAATATTGAAAAAGATGGTATATTCTCATTAGAGATCTACTTCCTATGGTTTTTTACAGCTTAGAGGTTAAAAGCACAATAAGAAGCCAGGATGCCTACATTTAAATATAGGCTCCACCTACTAGCTATGTGACCCAAAAAAAACACCTTTCTGTACCTCAGTTTCCTTACCATTACAGTAAGGATAACAATATCTTCCTCACAGGATTTTACTGCAGGTGAAATGCGTTAGTATTTTTTAAACTGCTGAGAACAGTGCCTGACATATAAACACAATAAACTCTGGTAAACAAACAAAATGATAAATGATAAGATTCTGAAATAAAATATTATGCCTAAAAATGCACTTAGAAGAATAAAAGACATATAAGTTAAAAATATATATATATAAGGGACACCTGGTCGGTTCAGCTGGTAAAGCATGCAACTCTCGAGCTCCAGGTTATGAGTTCAAGACTCATGTTGGGTGTAGAGCTTACTTTAAAAAACAAAACAAAAAAAATTAAAAAATACTTTAATACCTTAAGGGACACGTGGCTGACTCAGTCTGTTAAGCATCCAACTCTTAGGACTCTTGGTTTCATCTCAGGTCATGGGCTCACAGTCTTGAGACTGAGCCCCTGATCTTGAGATCAAGCTCCCGTAGGGCTCCTCACTGAGTGTGGAGTCTGCTTAAGATTCTCTTTCTCCTCTCTGTCTGCCCGCCCACCGGCCCCCTCAACCCCCTAGCCCCATTCACACGCAACTCGCTCTCTAAAAAAAAAAGAAGAAAGAAAAAAAAAATAAGATAATACCTTTCTCAAGTGTCTTAAAATGTGGGCAATAAACAAGAAATGTATGAGGGGCTTACGGGTGTCTCGGCTGGTTAATAAGCATCTGATTTCAGTTCAGGTCAGCATCTCAGGGTCCTGGGATCCAGCCTAGCTTCTGCTTGTTCCTTTCCTTTTACCCACTGTCCCACCACCACTCATGCACACACTCTCTCAAATAAATTAAAAAAAAAAAACCTTTAAAAAACTCAGGAAATACATGAGGTAGAAAACATGTAAATTTAGTGCTTAGAAAAAATATAAAAGAATTAAAATTGTCTGTATCCTTTGAGAGAAATTAACACATTTGTAGAGTCTCACAACCAGGGACAGAAATTATTATACTCTACTAAATACAATAATAATATTTTTTAAAAATATTAAAAAAATAAAAATTTAAAAAAGCCAAAAAATTGACATTTGAAAATTCACAGAGACTAAATGTACATACAAAGGAAATACACATTCTCCCCAAAATGATTCACTTTTCTTTTTCTAATTACTATTTTCAAATAATTATTATCAGTAAATATCATTCTTGTCAGTAACTACCAATACTAAGTACAAAATAAATAATTCTATAAAATAAGGTAAAGGTAAAAAGACTACAATAATTGAGTACTCACCATCCAGTTTTTTAAATTATGTTGTTAGCCACCATATAGTACATCATTAGTTTTTGATGTAGTGTTCAATGATTCATTAGTTGCATATAATACCCAGTAAAAATATCATTACACTTGCCCATTGTATCTACTGGGTATAAATGAGTAATCTTCCCAAACTCGTGTTATTCATTCATTCCTAAACTTTATATTTATCATTTCCGTTACAGCGGTACTATATTTGTATTAATATATTGCTTCATTTTGCATGTTCTTGAATTTTATATAAATGGAAACATGCTGTTGTATATTCTTCAATGATTTGGTTTTTTCTAACATTATATCCCAACATTATATTGCCCAACATTATATTCCTAACTGCTGGAAAGCTAGAATTCATTCATTTTCAGAATTGTGTAACATACCACTGAATGAATATACCACTATTCATCCTACTATTGATAGAAATTTGAGTTATTTTTTGTTTTGCTATTATGAATAAGGCTGTATTAACAACTATAAACATCACCTGATCATCTGTAGAAAGGTTTAAGACATACTTCAACTTTAATAATCCATTTTTTTTCTGGTGGACATACCAATTAACATTACCATCTGCACTAAGTGTTCCAGTTGCTCCATATTCACATGAGCAGCAATACCATTTGACCTTGAATTTTTGAGAATCTAGGAGGCAATGAAATAACTTTTTCACTGTTTAATTTGCATTTCCCTAATTATATATGAGGTTGGATATCTTATAATGAATGTGTTTATTGGTAAAATGAGTTCATTCTTTTATGAAGTGTACATTCAACTCCTTTACCCAGTTTTCTCTTTATTTGTTATCTTTATTTCACTGTGGGAGATCTTTATTTGTGCTAAATATTAATCCCCAATCTCTTTTTGGTAACTATTGGTGAAATTACTAATTTTCGTGAAGTCATATTTGTCAGTCTTTTGCACTGTGTTTTATGCATTATCTTATTCAAAGTCATGAAAATATTCGACTCTATTATCTCCAGAAAGTGTTAGTTTTACCTTAACTATACAATTACCTCACTTATACATTTAGATCTATAACTAACTTCTCTAAATAACATGAGATAATGGCCCAACTCAATTTTGTCCATTTAATTAACTAACTACCTCAGTTACTGAAAGAGCCATCCTTTTCCCACTAACTGGCAATACCAATGCCATCACAGATCAAGGTTCCTTAATGAGTATCTTGCTATTATCCCTTGGATGTTTCAAAGAACATCTATAAAGCTATAACCTGTGTAGACTTGGTATTTTTCTTTGCAAGGATATTTTTCCTTTATACTTTAAGACTGTTCAATTTTCTATTCCTTCTTGAGCTAATATGAGCTACTTTTTTCTAGGAACTTGTCCATTTGATATAAGCTTTCAATATACTAGCATAAAGATGACTATTCCTGAACATCTGTAGTAACATCCCCTTTTTCATTCAAGTTATTGCTTTGTGACTTCTCTTTTCCCTTGATTAATCTTGCTGACAGCTTTCAATTTTGTTAGTCTTTTCAAACAGTCTATTTTTACCTGCACTGTTTCCTCTCTGATTTACTTTTATTTTCTATTTCATTCATTTATATTTACTTTTTACTTCAATTGGAGTATTCTTTTAGTCACTTCTAATTCTTAAGAATGCACTTACTATTTTTCAGCATTTATTTCTTTATTGTAAGCGTTAAAGTCTGTAAGTCTTCATAAAGTATAAGTTTATCACACAAGTTCTGATATATGATAATGTTAATCCACTGAAATTGTGAAAACTGGCTGTACTTGACCAAATGTTAACACTTTTTGTAAATACGTCTTATGTGCTTTTAAAGAATTTTTTAAAAAGTATTCCAAGATGCAGTGTTTCCTAAATGTCCATTACAGAAAGCTTGTAAATCCTGTTACTAAGATGTTCTATATTTTAAAAAATTTTTCTCTGCTTATTCTGTGAGAAAGATTATTTTAAATAATTCACAATGCTGATGAATTTGCCCATTCCTTCTGTAAAATGCCCAATATATTTTCAAAGAATATTATCAGGTACACACCAATTTATTTATTTATATATTATTTATTTATTATAGAGAGAGATTGCACAAGCATGGTGAAGGACAGAAGGAGAAGCAGACTGCCCGCTGAGCACAGAGCCTGATGCGGGGCTCCACGCAGGGCTCCATTCCAGGGTTCTGGGATCATGACCTGAGCCAAAGGTAGATACTCAATCAACTGAGCCACCCAGGTGCCCCAATACCAATTTAGAATTATCATTGCTTTCATCATTATTTAGTGACCCTCACTCTTGAAGACAGCTTTTCCACAAAGCCAACCTCAGTTGATATTAATGTAGACACACAACACAACCTTTCTGTAGTAGTGCTGTCAAGCATATCTTTTTACATCCTTTCTTTTTAAGTTTTCTCTATCTTTTGTAGAGGTATGTTTCTTACAGATAGTACATATGTAGGTTTTGTTATTTTATGAAATCTGACAATCACCTTCTGTTAACTGGAGCATTTTGTCAGTTTATATGCACTATAATTACTAATATATTTGCATCTATCACTAATCTTTGTCTTTCTACTTGTCTTTTTTGTTTCTCTTCTTTTCCTTCCTTTTTCTTTTTCAGTTTTTTTGTATCATTTCCCTTCTCTACTAATTTGAAAGATCCCCATACAGTTTCTAGATTTTTCTTTATCTCAGAGATTTTAACATGAATACGTAACTTACCAATGTCTACAGCTAATCAATAATTGTATAGTGTTTGTCTAGGCCTACACATTTACCATTTTCTGTGGTCTTTATCATTACCTCTCAGACCTTCCATCTGTAACCATTTTCCTAATCTGTGAGACTATGGTGATCAGAAACTCAGAGAACATAATGGCAGAAGTATGACCACTACTGTTACCTGACTGCTAACTCAACCAAATACAGTAAGGACAGATGGAAGTTCCCAAGTGCTACAAAACCCAGGTGAACATAAACAAGATGGATGTTAGTGTGGCTATGAGACCTTAAAATAGCTAGCACCTTGCTTCCCTCCCCATATGCTTAATATATTAAGACTCAATATAATAAACACTCAAAGTCTGTCTTATTGTCCTGAACTATTTTTGCAGTTGGTACAATAAAACTACAAATCTATCTCTAATGAGAAACAAACAAAAAAATCAGCTTGATGTGACAGAATTGAAATTACATAGAATTTTATGACCATTAAGTTTGACTGTTGTAACACATAATACACAAGACAAGTTAAGCACATAAACAAGGTATAATAGGTATAAAGGAATATTAGTAAAATGAGGTTAAGTTTTAAAGTTTAGGTTAAAAACAATTAGTATACAATATAAGCACAAAAGCCCCTTAACATACAAATTAGGTCACAGGTAAAATAGCAAGAAAAATGGTATATAAGTAAGACACTATTTTTTACATAAAAATTATTAACTTAGAGGTTGAAACATGATAAAGTGTATTTCCTCAGCACTTGGACTAAAAAAAGACACAGTCTTTAATCTGTATATCTTGTAGCATATAGTGTAACTCCTAAAAAATCTTAAATATTTTTGTTCAATAAGAAAAACCTGTATCAGGCCTACAGTTATTTTTCCTCACCGAGAAACACTCAGGATTTGGAATCTGAAGTTTTTTTTAGTTATTTCAATGTAAACAATAAAATAGCCAGCTTACTTATTAGTCTCATTTATCATAGGCAATCAGGTACTGGGATCATCCCATCCAAAAGAATGACAAAGATTGTCTAACTGAAGAACAGATATCAAAGTATATGTAACGGGTTTGTAAGATGGGGTTCTACACAGAACCATTAAGTGCCAGAAGTAACCCAGAAACTTATGAAGAAATAATAAACTCAAAGGATTTTACACATTTGGAGAATCATCATTAATAGCAGTAAAACCATTGTTATTCCATAGGGACTGTAAGTACACAACACATCTATATAAGCTGTGATTTAATGATTTGGAAAGAGGAAAAAAAATGAGAACATAAATTCCTTACAATAGTGCAGAGTTCAGAAATGCATAGCCAATTTGATGTATAGATTTTTTTTATTTTGTTGCTTTAAAAAATTTATTTGAGTTCAATTAATTAACATATAATGTATTATTTGTTTCAGGAGTACAGGACTGTGATTCATCAGTTTTATATAATACCCCGTGCTCATTACAATACATACCCTCTCCAATGTCACAGATTTTAGCAACCAACTCTAACCAAGACAACTTTTGTTTCTAGTAAAGGATGCTTTTTATTGATACTGATGATGATGATAGAAGTGGTGTGGTGGCAGCACCATTTTAGAGCAATTGTTATGTGAATCTATTAGCATTATAATATATACAAGCAAAAACCCAGGAAAGCAAGACAAATTAGCTTTTAAGTTTTCCCACTTTTAGTAAAGCATGTATACTCATGAATTTTTAATCATTTAAAATTTAATACATAAAGAAAATAAGATGATGGACTATACAATTATATTAAAGTCACTCCCTGCTTTAAGATCTTTGGCAATTCCTCAACACTTTCAAGACAGAATCCAATCATGGCAGTATAAAGCTGTTCGTTTGCTTTTTTCATTTGCTTCCTATCTAATTCTCTAGCCTCATGTTTAGCCATTCCTCCACTCACCCTACAGAGTTCAACTAATGCAGAACCCAGAATATAAGTATGTGTGCATATGCACGTGTGTGTGTCTCATATGCTTCTGGACATTCTGTTCCACTACCTGCAGTAATATATTTCAGATTTTTACTAAGATTACTCACACACATCTTTTAAGAGTCGGCCATCCCCTCTACATATGCAATAGAATCCATTACCAAACTATATTCTAAAGGTTTGTTTTCCTGGTTTTTTCTCCCACTATAGTGGTATTGTATACATATAGTATACTGTAAGCTCTTTACAGAAAGAAACTGCATTTTTTACCTTCAGAGTCTCATTGCCTAGCACACATTAATCCATCATATTCATTCAACAGATGAACAGACTTAGGCCAAATAAACTATTCCCACTTTCACAGGTTAATTAATGGCAGATTTAATATTAGATTAAGACTTCTAGCTCCTAGTTTAATGCTCTTTCCATAAATGTACCTACAGATACCAGATCAGAAAGAATTATATCACTAATATCTAGAATGTTCAAGGCAGATACAGAGCTAAATGGAGTATAAAATAGTAAGTGCTTTAAAAACAAAAATAAAACACATGTTAGTTATGATGGATTTTCAAGGAATAAGAATTGGTGATAAAAATAAATAGAAAAGTCAGAAAATTACTATCTTAAAAGTAAGAATTACATGGGAGCTACTTCAGTGACATATACATTTTACTCATAAATATGAGTAAGTAAATAAATGCATCTGTAACAACTTATCAAAGTTCAAAAGAATTAAACATTTTTCCTTTAACCATAACAAAATGAGGGATAAAGTATTTAGCTAAAAATCTGTAAGATCAAGCATTTATGCCAAGGTAATTGGCTTAATAATAATTTATGCCAAGGTAAAAAGGGGGGTAAAGGAGGGTAGCTTTATTTGGTTGTATAAGTTACCTTTTATTGGACAAAAAAGGTAAAGAGAGATAATATCTTAACTTAAATGAAAAATCACCAACTTAAGAAGAATGGACTGAACGGGATTAAAGAAAGCATTTCTGAAGAAGAAATATCTGAGATAAATTCCTGTCTATCTTTCAAAATATATTGGAAAATATGAGGTAGGGAAAAAGGAAATACATTTCAGATAAAAGAAACAGAAATATATTCAAATGCATGGAGGGAAAAACAGCCTGTGGATGTAAGAATCTATAGTTAAAAGGAAGAGGAGGGAAGTGGTCAGCAGACAGAAGAAATAGCAGGGAAAGGATCATAAATCTGGGGGTTATATGTCATGGAAGGAATCTTGTTTTTAACCAGTAAGTTAATAAAGACCCAGGGAAGGCATCCGATTGGGAGAATTATTAAATCAGCTGCTTTCACAAAGATAATTTTGGCAGCAGCCTGCATAGCAAAGAGTAGTGATAAACAATAGGCCAGTATAACAGTTTGTATAAGAAATGAAGATCCTAAAGTAATAGAAATAGAAATGGAAAGGGAAAGACGGACTTGAAAGACATTCAGAATATAGGACTGGCAGATTTGGTGACATCAGGTTGAGAGGGAAGGTGAACCCTAGGTTTTAATTTGGGTGTAATACATTGGCAGTGGCCCTAACAAGATCATGAACGAGAAGGAAAGTGAGACTTGGTAGAAAGTACATTAGTTCAACTTCAGACTTGTGAAATTTGACAGTCCTGTGGGATATATGTGTGGAAAAGTTGTACAGACAACTGTATAGATATTTGGAATTCAATCTAGTTCTGGGAAAGAGATAAAGATTTTGAAAATATCAGCATATAGATGGGAGCTAAAACTAAAAAAACTGGGTCACATCTCCAGGTAGGGTATACTGAGTGAGAGGAGACACAGCCCTGGGAAATGTTAAAGAGAAAGAGGCTCTAAGAAACAAGAATGGAAAAAGATGAGAATTTAAGAAAAGAAAAATACAGAGGCTAAGGAAGCAAAACCTTTCAGGAGATTCAATAGTAACAAATATAGAGCAGTCAAGTAAGATAAAGGCTGAGAAAAGCTGGCAGGATTTACTTGTACTGCAGCTTCCGCAGGACAGTAAGGGTAAAATCCTTATACAAGAAACTCAGAGATGGTTGAAGAAATGTTCATTTCAAAGGGATAAGATTATGTCCCTTAATGAATTCAATATAAATGGTAGTTTTGAACAAATTCCCATGTAAAAATAAAAGCTATGGAATTAAAAAAAAAGAATTGGTAAAATGCTAAACTCATTGAAACCATGTAGGAATAGGAAGTAAGAGACCACTAAGGTAACATTCACTATGGACACTCTCTTTGGGCATCTTTCTCTGAAACTCTAGCTTCACTCAAGTATGTCTCTGTGAATTAAAAATGTGTCAAGGACATGAAAAATTCTGAAAACACTCACTAAGCACAACACCACTGCTCTCAGTTTGAAAATGTTTAAAATCAGGAAAGGAGGATTTGTGTTTCTCTACACTCCTGAGCTCTGGTTCTTATTTGGGTCCTGAAAAATATTTTTTAAACACTCAACAGAAATTCTCACACAGAATGTTGATTAGTAAGACCAAATTTTAGCCTCTTGCAATCTACTCCGGGCTACCTCAGGCTGGCCTCTAGATGAAGATCAAAACAGAGTAACAGACAAAAATTAACCTGAAATGGATCACAGACATAAATGTTAAAGGTATAAACTTGTAAAAACACAAGGGAAAAAATCCTGGAATGGGCAAAGATTTCTTAAAACACAAAAGCATAAAGCCTAAGAGAATAAAATTATAAATTGGACTTCATCAAAATTTAAAATGTTTGCCCTTCAAAGATACCATTAAGAAAATCAAAAGATAAGCCACAGAAAGGAAGAAAATACTTTAAATCCCTAAACCCAAAAAAGAATTTGGATCCAAAATAAAGAACTCATATATCTTGATGTTAAAAAGATAAGCAACCCAATTAAAAATGGGCAAATGATTGGAATAGACATTTCTTAAAAGAAAATACACAAATGGCCAATAAGTACATCACAAATATACTCAAACATCATTATAGTTAAATCCAAGCTAAAACCAAAATATGACATAAGTATTAGAATAGCTAAATTTAAAACATGGACAAGTGCTTATAAAGATTGGAACTAGAACTTTCATACATTGTAAAATGTTAGAAGCACTTTAGAAACCAATTTGGCAGTTTCATACAAAGTCAAGCTTGTATTTACTATATAACTTGGCAATTCAAATCTTGGGTATTTACCCAAAAGAAATAGAAGCATATATCCACATTAAAGTTTGTATGTAAATGTTCACGGCAGCTTTATGCTATACCAAACCTCAGAAACAACCCAAATATTTTGCCCATTGTAAGTGAACGGATAAACAAATTGTGATATATTGATGCAATGGAGTACTACTTAGCAATACAAAAGGAATGAGCTACTGATACATGCAATAACATGGATGAATCTTGAAAACATCACATGAGTAAAAGAAGGCAGGCAGAAGAGTACCTACTGTATTATTCCATTTGTAAGAAACTCTAAAAAGAGTAAATCTAATCTTTACTCATCAAAAACAGATCAATGGTTGCTTGGGTTAGACTACAGGAGGACTGACTGAGATAAAAAGCAAGAGAACTTTCTGGGATGATGGAAATGTTCTATAGCTTAACTGTGTGGTGGTTACACATACATGTAAGTATGTGAGAAGTCATCAAAATGTATATGCATAATGATGTATGTAAATTATACCCCAATAAAGTTTATTCACACACACACACACACACACACACACACACACACACAGAGTACAATTTTAACTTTTGTCTTGGGATTGCCCTGATCCATGCTGCAAGACATACTATTGTTAAGAATATATAAAACAATCTTCTTAAAAATATTCCCAACTAAATGAATGAATCTGTATAAAAATCTGTAGACTGCCCATTGCTTAGGGTATTCAAATACAGAATATAAAGTTTAGCTTCCCTGGGCTTGGGTTCTTTGTGTTATGCAACAGAATAACATGGGGACATTATTCTTAAAGTTCATGTCCTTACTACATGTAAAAGTAATATGGTAAGGTCACCCTCAATATAATGCCCCTTAAAGAGCCCAAGGCAGCTGTCACAAATAGCATTAAGATACTATTCTATTACTGATTTAACAAACAGCCTTGTCCTTAAGGCCAGAACAACTAGGCAATATTTAAGGTCACGCTATAGAAATGATGAATAAATTTTATAACCACATCCTTTTAGATTAAGTTATATCAGAATTAATATTGGACAGGAGAACGATAAATTATCAGTTGACAGAAGATATATTTAAGACAAATAAACTTAATCTAATAATGTAAGTAAAAATTTAAACACACACATATAAAGCACAGTGCTTTATACTCCTCATTTAACTTTTTCAACTCTGAGATTACCCACTTTACACATGAGGAAATTCAAGCATAGGGAGCCCAAACAACTTCATCCAGGTGACTCAGCTAGTAAATGACAGGATAACCCACACTCTTAACCACTTTGTTTCTCTTAAGAAAGAAATGAGAACGAGAGAGAAAAAGAGAGAGAGAGAGAAAGAACAAAATTCTACATACAAAAGGTGAACCCCAGATGCATTAAAGAATTAAATACGAAAAAGAATTGCAGAACAATTAGAAGAAAACATAGGAAAATTATCTTTGCGATTTGTGGATCAGGAAGGACTTTTAACTGACCACAAAATAAAAATTTTAAGTACATTAAAATTAAGGATTTGTGTACCACTGTCAAAGTCAACACAAGCTGACACACTGGGAAAATATCTGCCATGCCTAAAACCACCAAAGGATTACAATCTCAGATAAAGGATTCTGGGAAACCAGCAAAAAATGGAAACCCGACCAAAAGGAAGAGCGAAGTATACAAATACGCCAGACATGAGAAGGCAAACTCCAACAACTAGCAAGAATATGAAGAAATGATCAACTTCCCTGGTAAACAGAGAAACATATCACAGCACCAAACCATAAGATTCCACTTAACAGTAGTTAAAATAGCAAAATATAGGGAGTTCTGCAATACCAATGCTGGAAAAACTGGAAAAAAGTAAAATTCATATACAATATTGGTGAGGTTAAAAACTGGTGTAGCCATTTCAGATATATTCAGGCATAATTCAGATATTAAATATGTGACTAACCTATCACACAGCAACACCACAGCTGGATATGTATACCCAGAAAAACTCCACAGCCATAAGCAACATGTATGAAGATGTTTATTACAAAATTATTTTACTCAAGAGTTGAAATAAACCTGGGCATCCATCACTAGGGGAACTGATAATTTGTGCTACCTGCAAACCATGAACTATTAGAATCAATGAAGTAGATGTACACAGAGCAACATGAACAGATATCAAACAATGCATGGTGAAGAAAATAAAATATATAGCAAAACAGTTATGTGGATGTAAAATACACAACATTATCTTACAATGATATAGACATAACCAAAAACATATATTAGACATACTAGATTGGGTGCAAGTGAGGGCTGGATAGGAGTTGAGATTGGGAATGAAGAGGAAAAATTAAAATCCAAATATTTAGGGTATGCCTCTAAACAATACAAACCTAACTTTGTTATCTGAAATGTTTTAAGTGATACAGTAATATCAACTATTAAATTTGATGCATTTATGCAAATGGTTAAGAAATCCCTTTTTCTAGGATGATTGAGCATTCTTTACAATACACCTTGGTTTTAACCATGATATATTTGAAAATTCATGGCATTTAGTTCTTCCTTGTTGCCGTCATAGATAAACATGCTCAAATGGCCTAATAAAAGGAATACTGAGCTATGAATCTGAAAAGCTGTAACCTAGCCCAAGCTAACTAGTTAAAGAAACTTGGCAAAGTCATTTTACCTCCCTAAATGTTTGCTTATCTACAAAATCAAATATGAGTGATTCCCCAAATCTCTCCAGTTCTAAAATTATTTCTTTTCCTAATATTTATACGTAATACTTTCTCTCTCCCCCAACTGTTTACCCTGTCCCCACCAAAACAACAACAAAACAAAAAAACAAGATCAAGAGATTTAGAAAAGTAGTGTAGCAATAGGAATGAATAGCAACTTAGCTTCTCGGGGTAGAAAGGAGAAAGCAGTAAAGAGCTACAGTGATTTTCACAGCCTTTTCAAGTATGTAAGGCAGTCTTTCAGCCCAAGTTCAGACAATCTACTCCTTGAAGGATTTACCACATGTCACTATTGCTTCTTCTAAAACGTAAGTTAAAGTCTCTAGTTGATTTTCTATGTGAAGGCCCTAAACTTAAGCTAATCTGTATCAGTTTCAGATAAAAAAAAAATTGATCTCTAAAGACACCTTCCACAATAAACATGTAACAGTCCAAGAGAAAAAAAAATTTTAAATTAACAAACTAGTCATAGTCATACTTTCAGCATTAACAAAAAGCCAAGCATTCAATTAGAAATGAGGATTAAATGGGGATAAAGACCTTAAGAATAAAGAAAATTAGAATATATCAGAGATTGGCAACCATGAATGGTAACTGAGATACCTCTGGTTCACATATTGTAAGAAGAAAATTGAAACCAGAAATATTAAAAATATCTAAATACCAAAATTAAGATAGTTACAATACCTAAAAGGTAGAAATTATATTTTAAAGGGGAAAATAGAAGACTTGCAATATTCTTAGAATACAACAATAAACATGAGAAATTGACATCATTCCCTTATTTATCTCCCATGCACATTTAACTTCTAATATGGATGGGGAGGGGAGTGGGAATTAAGAGGTCACAAAACATCTGTTACTAATAATTCCAGCACAGATGTAGTTGTTACTGCAAAAGAGATGATGAAGTTGTTCCCAGGCTGCCATTCTATACAGTCTCCTACCAACAGCCATAGTTTATACTCAAACTCCAAGTATCAAGTCTCAATAAGCACATAAAGTTGATTACAAGGACAATTGTCTACAAGGACAGATAGGCGCAATTCCCTTAAATACATTAGGCAGGTATTAAATAATAGGAAGATGTTTGAAGAAATAATGAGATATGAAAATATACTAATACTTCATAGCTATAAGTGTAAACTTAAACTTGGTTGTTTTGCTTTACAAAAAGTGAATCTTTCAATTTGTCTATTCTTAAATGATATACTTCAAAATATGTTTTAACCAGACTAATGAACTGAGTTCTAAATATTCAAATTTTTTTCTCTGAAAACAATCATTAGGGATATTTTACTTATTAGAGACACTGTTATATTTAAGTGTTACAGCATACTGCCATCTTCTCAAGCAATCCACTTCCACGTTAACTCACCTCCTATAAGGTTAAAAATCTGGACATGCTCATATACACCACACTGAAAATTTTTATTAGTTAAAATTGATGTCCTAGGAATACAATTCTGAAAACCCTATCCCATCCAAAGGAAAAATTGTTTCTTAAAGCAATGCATGCACAATAAATTACACTTTAACTGGGGTTACTAATAACTTGTTCTATTAGCTGTATATCCATTTTCTCTCAATTTACATCTGGTTTAATGATATTTTACTAGTAATATGCACAAAATATAGCCTTCTAAAAAGTATTTTAAAATATTTTATTTCCTAGTTTAATATTTTCAAGATTTTCTTTTAACAATGAACTTTTATTCTAGCTTCTATCTCTATTAGAGAACAGACATTTCCCCATAAATCAGTGATCATGCTGCAAACGTTAAGAAGCCTTTTTCAATCCCAAATACTATTCCACAATTTCACCAAGTCCTCTAAATTTCATTGCACTTTTACATATTAATGCGTATCTTCTTCCAACATCTACGTGATTTTTCTTCTTCTCTACTACATTCAATTCAGGTAGTTGAGAGTAGTTAACAATATAATTCCACATGATGTTGCATCTGTGTTTACATATGGCTCTAATCACATGTTTAAAAGTAATTTATACAGGGGAAAGCAAAAAGGGAAAAAAATAAAAACACAATTATGGGATATAATTATGTTATTTTTAAAGTATCACTCCCAATTTGATAGAACTTTCTCACTTCTCACCACATGTTTCAAAGCAACTAAAATTGCAAACAGAGGGTACAAACTTTCAAAAATACTATAAACTAAAGAAAAAAATAATGAAATATTCCATATGCTTTTACATCAGGCTCATCTTAACAATGGAATGATATTTCAATTTATAAGATACTTCAAGTTTTGCTCCATGCCACAATCATATATATATGGCTTTGTGGTAAACTTCCCCAGTTCATAAAAGTAGTAAGTGAATAACATCTATTTACTACTGAGGTCTAAGAAACAGGTGAACACCAAATTCAAGAAACATTGGTCAAAAATGTAAAACTGTATTTACACACACACACACACACACACACACACACACACACTTGAAAAACCATGACACCCTAAAATGAGAAATTCACACCAGCTTACCTGGTAATTCAGCTAATTCCTACTTAATTAAAGATAAACAGTATTACTATTGCATTATGATACTGCTGTTGGTGCATTTATAGAAACACCATTAAAAATAATTAGGGAAATAAATATTTCTAACATTTGACGTAACAAAAGGCTTCCAAGAGTTTACAGTTATATTAATTATATGGACACACACCAAAAACATATTACTAAATACATCAAGTCTCATGCAATTATTTATATGTGAAAGTTATACCAATTTACAGTTTGAAAAGAATTCATGAATACAAACATACAATAATTATCAAACTACAGATATTTTTTGCTGCATTTAAAACATCAAAGTAAACTTATATTTCTTAACTTACAACTGATAAATGTAAAATTTATACACTACCTAATTCTGATTCTTAACTATAAGGGAAAGGAAAAGATAAAATCCAAAAATCACTAACATCTGAGTGGCTGCTGGTTAACACCTTCTTTAATTGTTGTCTGCCCAACCAGGTATACAGTTTAAGTTTATGTTATAGGAACATAATTAGAGAGTATTAACAATCAATTAATTGCAGTTTTTCTTAACCATATTTAACAGTTTACATCTTTTAACATCTAACATATATATTTTCAGGGACTCTTACAATAAATAAACAAGTTTAAGAAATATAGTAAATATGCAAAATAAATATGGGACAATCATCACATGTTCTTTTCCAAACTTAACAATCTAAAAACAAACTTTAAAAAAAAAGCAGTAATATAAGTGGTCCAAAGCAAGACTAAATTGATAGCAATATCAAGCTCAGTATTTAAAAAGCTCAAATTTATAAAATTATTCAAGTTGAAACATTTCTACCTCTTTCCATCTTAGCAGACTAGAAAATGCTTATGCCTAATTTACTCAGGGCTAGTTTTAAGTAACACAAAGACCCAGAATTACACCAAAGGTCCCTATTAATGCAGAGGTCCCAATCAACAGGAGATAGAGAGACTTAATGGTGCTACTACACTAATAATCATTTTTTGTTAGCATCCTCTACTGGCGGTTTCCAAAGACAGCAAGTGGAAATGGTGCAAATGACAGAAAAATATGTACCTGTTATTTCATCTAAAGTGAATTAATCAGCATGTGGTCATTAGTAGCTAAACCACATTTCTCTCCCCCCCTCCAAAATGCATACATACTTACATACGAAAACCACACAGAATAGAAGTGGAAAATCAGAAGACATTTTCAAAATACAACAAAGCATTACATTACAAATGGTAAAAATCGATTTTACGCAATTCTAATGCCATCCCTTTATAGATGACTAACATCATCACCATAAGTTACTACCTAATGTTTGATGCTTTGGCCAAGCCTTACTCAGTTGGTTTATCCCTATCAAGTTACATTACTTGATTCTTCCATTAATATCCTACTCTGCAGATATATTCCAGAAAAGAAATTAAACTGTTTTACTGGAGGCTTAGCAGTAAAATCTGCATATCTTATTTTTAAATAAACAAAAAAATTATTTACATATAAATAACAACATAAACTATCTGTGACTATCGCCCATAGTACACATCATTTATTCCCTCATTAAAAAGATTTAAGAGTTAACATTTTTCACGCAATTTTCTCCCATAAACAACTGCAACTTAAATGACTGCGTTGCTAAGAAATACTAACCAGCACCTATCCTGAGGTTTCATAACACAATGGCATATAACTTCATTTTTAATTTGTAAATTATAAGGCTTAATCAAATACCATGGCTGTAATCACCCGCACTGCATGAAATGCATTTGAGAACAAAAAGAAATACAAGGACAGAGCCAAAAATGATAAAAATGGAAGATACCTGTGGTAGTATGGTGCTATCTTAAACACCTTTTGTTTTCTGAGTAATGCATACCACAGACAAGACATTTTGTGCTAAACAGCCCAAATCTGTTTTTCTAATATTAAACACAAAGGAAAAACACTGACAGCAAGCCTGGTAAATAAATCCCTCCCTTGAGAATGAAAGCAGCAGACAGGAGGGGGCTGACATACATGCAGGAGAAAACTAAACACCATCTTTTTTCTACCTGCACAAGTTGCCATTTGCTGCAGCGATCGAGAACCTCTTTTTCCTGTTGATTTCAAGTACCTTTCAGGATAGCTTTCTTTCCCCCTTAAGTCATCTGTTGATATGCCTTATGAGTGTAATATTCATATCACAGGATCTTTAGGAGAAAAATCCATTCTTTCCTGTTCAGGTAAACATGTTTACAGCAGCTGCACAGACGCTGGGTGGTTCAGACTCACATGTCACACACATGTCGTCAGCAACAAGAAAAGCCCCTTTCTCTGGCGATGAACATTTTAAATAAGGTAAAAAAGCGAGCAGCCCTTTCCGAACCAACTTACCTTTCATAAAGCCACATCAGCAACAGTGGCAACAGCTCGATATAGCACACTATTTGACGCTAAAACAGGAAATTAAAATTGCAATAGCCTATGCTCCGCTGCTTGCTGACAAGTCATCTCTCCACAATGACGATACCAAATATTAGTTATCAATCATAACTAACAGACGTCTTTAAAACGCAGATGTTTATTTGAATAACTAAAATCATTCATAAAAGCTGTGATTTTAATGTCGGCTCAAATACATTAAAGATATTTTTACGATTGGAAGGAAACATCTTGAAACAGCTTAAAATCTTCGTATCTGCTTCTAGACAGGAAATCCCACACAAAATCTAAAATTGCCAGGAAAGGTTACAAAACCTCGTATTTCGCATCCCAGAGGGGAGGGAGAAAGGGAGCCCAGCAGCGGGGGGTGGGGCGGGGGTAGCGCGACAGAGTTTTTACTTAAACACGTATTTCCTCATTTTCTGGAAGAAACAGCTTTCCCATTATAGGCGCCTTTATTTCCCTACAGTTAAAAACTCGTTTTAAAAATAACGTAGGAACCCAAACGAGCCCCTGGGTCCGAAATGTACACGTAATTCCTTATATAGACTCGGCTGCAGCCAGCGGCAGGGCCGTTACCGCCCATTATTATACAAACAGGTACCCGGCCGGCGCGGGCGGGGAAGCTCGCCCCGCGCTCCCACCGCCCCCGGGCGGAGAAGTCTCGCCCCTCTCGCCACAGGAACTGTCCAGACAATAACAATCAGCAGACATTTCGCTGCTGAACAAGGAGAGAAAGCACAGAATCGCCCCCAAGATAAGCAGAAATACAATCAACTTACAACGTCTCTCCAAACTGGAAAAGGCGACTGTGCAACAACCACATGTTCGGGTCTCGCTCTCTTTTGCTGTCTGTCTCTTTCTCTTATTTTTTTTTTTTTAACTCTTACGCCAGGCAGAAGGGGTGTGTATTGCCCCGGCACATCAGCACAAATCAATAAACACTGCAGCTGCGGCGAGAGCAGCAGACCCGTGCGTCCGTCGGTCCGTCTGCCCCCTCCCCCACCCTCCTTCCACCCGAGACCCAGAGCGCCATCCAAGCTCCATTATCCGGCTTCAGCGCTCCGTGCGTCCGGCCCAGGTAACAACTTCCCCAAAAATCGAAAGAGAAAAATGAGAGGCGTACGCACAGAACCCCATCCCAGCGCGGAGAAGGAGTCTCCCTCGCGGAGGGGGATCTGTCGGTGGTGCTTCCCCGTCTCTAAGACCAGGTAACAACTCCACAAACACACCCGCTGCCCAGCTTGCCGCCATCCACAGATCTCCCACAGCAGCAAGTAGCTGCTCGCTCCTGCCCCGTCTGCCCTGCCGCCCCACCAGCTCCCCACGGAACGTGGACCTCACTCGCGAGGCTCGCCTCGGCGTCGCCAGCCGGGGGCCCGCGGCACCGTGGCCAGAGAAGCAGGGGAGGAGGGGCGCTTAGGGACCCGCGCCTCCGCTCCGCTAATCCCCATTCCGCGAGCGCGCCTCGCCGGCCGGTCACAACTTTACCGACGCCGGCCGAGCCCGGTCCGCCAGCGGCGCGCACCGCCGGCGCCCGCGCACACGCGCGCACGGACGACACGCAGCCCGCGGCCGCCGCCGCCCGCCGCGCGCCCGCAGCCCGGCCCGGCCCGAGCCGCGGGGCCGGAGCGACCGCGCCGGCCGGGGCCGTGGCGCGCGGAAGCCACTTTGCACGGTCACCGCCGGCCACAAGTTTGTTCCTGGGCTCCCGGGGGCCTCCGCGCTGAGGGAGAATAACGCGGAGGGGGCTGAGAGGAGGGGGAGAGGGGAGGCGCCGAGGGGCAAAAGAGTGGGGAAAAGTGAGAAAAGAAGCAACAGCCGCTCCACCCGGGACCAGAAAAGTGGCCGGCCGCGTCCCGGCCGCCCGCCCTGCGCCGGGGATGCGGCGGCTAACGGTCCAAGGAGGCGGCAGGGGCGGCAGGAGCCGCTAGGCGGAGAGAGACCAGGTAAGAGACATAACGGTTCAGGGAGAGCGAGCGGCCGCGGCGCGGCTCCGGCAGCGGCAGCAGCGGAGGGGGGCAGAGAGCACTACTTTCTACTTTCCCACTCCACTTTGCCCGTCCCTGCCCCGGCCGCCCCCAGCCCGGCTCGCCCCCCTCACCCCCGGGGGCGCCCCGGCTGCCCGTCTCCCCCTGACTCCGCCGCTCCCCGGTCCCCTCCGCCACTCACCGTTATTGCGCCGCGGGTTCGCCTGCTTTCTGCGCTTACACCTGGGGCCATCCGCCATGATCCTCTCG
>PITA01003131.1:61129-145425 GCA_004023965.1 Spilogale gracilis | reverse complement strand
TTTTTTTTTTTAAAGATTTTATTTATTTGACAGAGAGAAACACAGCCAGAGAGGGAACACAAGCAGGGGGAGTGAGAGAGGGAGAAGCAGGCTTCCCGCCGAGCAGGCAGCCCGATGTGGGACTCGATCCCGGGTCTCCGGGATCATGACCTGAGCCGAAGGCAGTGGCTTAACCAACTGAGCCACCCAGGCGTCCCCCCAGCTGTGTTCTAAGGACTTCATATGTATTATTTCATTTAACCCTTGCCACACCCCTAGGAGGCAGGTACAGTTATTATCCTCAAAGTTAAGACAGGGAGAAAAGCACAGAGAAGCAACCTGCCCAAGCCCCCACATTCAGAAGTGTCCTGGTCTGCCTAGAATTGAGGGGGGCTCCGGGAAGCACAACTCTGAGCCCCGGGGAAACCGGGACAGCAGTTACCCTGCCAAGAGTTGAACCCACATGGTATGGCTCCTAACCAGCACAGTCCATTTGGCCACAGACGGACTGGGCAGGGAGGAAACACTCAGAAATGACAGGTGTGAACTGGGGAGAGGCGTCTGGGCAGTGGGGAGTCCATCCCCTTTCTTCATATGCCCCCTTTAGAGTTGGAGGGCTGAGCAGGTGAGAGGAAAAGAGTGGCACTAGTTGTCTGGGCAACCAGGAAAGCGTCAGACACCTGCCCTGCTCTCTGCAGTACTTCCAGCCCCGGCCCTGGCCCTGGCGCCCAGGTAAATACCGCTAAATGCACGCATGAGCCAATCAGCGAGCTCACTGGGCCTCCAACACTCTCTCCCACCACCCCCCTTCCAACAACAAAAGCTTCCAGAAGGAAGGGAGGCTGAGCAGAGGTGAAGGCAATGGGGGAGGCCAAAGAAACAGCTCGGGAGAAAGACATGTGCGTCCTCTGGTCAAAGGTCTCTGGGATACCATCTACAGCCTGGTCCCTAGGACGAGCAAAAAGGGACAAAGCGGGAGAATTTTATTGTTAATGGGCAAAAAGTCAGAAGGCTAATATGGAGGAGCAAGAGAACACCTAGAGCGTGGAGCACTGGGTGTGGGGAATGGGGAATGAATCTTGGAACACTGGAAAAAAAAATTTTTTAGTAACAATAAGAAAATAAAAAAATAAATAACCCCCCCGCCCCCCCGAAAAAAGAAGGCTGCTTTTAAACTGCATTCAACACATACATTGAAAACAATCTGAAGGCAAATTCACAAACTGTTCATTCATAGCAGTTTCCCCGGGGGGTGTCACTGCCGGGGGATTTCGTGTTCTTTATTACGTATTTCTGGAATTGCGGAACTTTTTATAACCAGGGTGTATTTCTGGTCATCAACCTGAGATTAACAGCAGAAGACGCCGTGTCAAAAGTTCTATTTAGGTGCTATCATGTCCGGGCACAGGGGGACCTGTCCTTCACACTGAGACTGTTTCTGCTTTTGCTGGAACTTGGTGACTTCCAAATTATAGGTGAGAATAAAAAAGTTGGTAGTTCCCAAGGAAGAGCGGTGGGCAGCTGTGCATCTTACCTGCCCACAGTTCCCTTCCCCTCCTCTGACAACAGCACCTTGAAATATCACTGGCTCCCAAGTCCAGACAGTTGGGTGGGCATGTGACCTGGATCCGGCCACTCGGAAGACTGCGTGCTTAGACCCCCAGTGATTGGCTTAGGGGTGGGCATGCGGCCTGAGCTGACCCAGTGAGAATCATCTAGAGCCTTGTGGTATAAGTATGGAGAGAAAGGTGCTCCCTTTCTGTGAAGCTGGCAGAGTGGAAGCCTGCCACCTGCAGGGACCCCCTGCCTGAGAATGAAGTCAAGGTGGGGATGGGGCTGGGGCAGCCAGAGAGAACAAATACAGAACGCCTGGATACAGCCATGCCTGAAGTTAGCCGCCTTCTAACTTTCTGTGGCCCGAGCCAGTCAGTGTCTGGTTTAGGTCAGCATGAGTATTTTATTTACAGGGATCAAGCGTTTTGATGGCACTCAGAGCCAGGTAAAGAAGTAAAAGGGAGGGCAACTGGCTCACCTGTATCCATCCTGCATCCATTCAGCTTGTGTTCACAAGACAAGTGAAGGCTCCTGGGCTGGCTCCCCGTTCCTCCCCACCTTCCTCCCTCACCACCACCACCACCACCACTTACTCAAGCTTCTTCAGCCAGCACATCCGCTCAAGGACCCCCATCAGCACTTCGGTGTCCTTCTCACTAAACGGATTGTTGGACAAGCTGGAGGGGACCAAGGATGAGGTGAGTGTCAGACAAGCCTGTCAGGCTCCCGGAGCCGAGCTGTCTCACTAGCTGCCCGCATCTCTTAGTGCCCTCAGGGGCGCTACTCGGGGTCTGCAGATCTGGGATCACCCTCTTTGTCCAGGCCCCTCTGGGGCACTGCTGGTCTAAGGGCCAGGCTCTGGGGTCCCGGAGGAGGGGGCATGGCCATCTCAGATGATCCAGCTGAGAAAGGATGCCCTGAATGAGGGCTGCAAAAGAGGAAGCCAGGGACAGGGGACACAGGGACACACACACACAAATACACACACGTGCAGGCATCCCTTCAGCCCTGCAGCTCTCTCTAGACACCGACACTCACAGCTCCCCAGGCAGAGAAGAGTGATGACCCCCGTTGCAATTTTACGTGAGCCAGCCTGAGCCCAGAGAGGCAGGGTTATTCATCCTGGGTCGCTCTGAGCGACTAAGTTGGGACCAAGAAGACAGTGCTCAGCCTTCCCAGGCCACACGCAGGATTGCTGGGCTTTCTCAGGGAGCCAAGCGACAGGCTCAAGTCTCACCACCCACCTTACCAAAGGCCCAGCTGTCGCTCCAACCCTGCGCTGGGCTGGGCCAAACCTTCCCGGATCCTCCCCCCCTCCCAACTCTGCAACTCACTCCAGCTCCTCCAGATGGTGGCAGTGGCTCAGACCAGATGTCAGGTGGGCCAGACCCTCGGAGCTCACATAGCTGGAGGTCAGCCTGGTGGGGTGGGGGTGGGTAAAAGGCAGCAGGTCAGGCAGAGGCTCTGGGTCTTGAAAGCTATGAATGCTCCCAGCACAGGCAAAGGAGGAGGGTAGAGGAGGGGTGGGGCGGGGGGAAGGCACCCCGCCTTCTCTTCATAAATCTCCCCCACCATAGCATCGTGAAGCTTAGCTATAGCTCGGACCAGGGGAGTATTTCCCTAACGGGACGCAGGTAGCAACTGCACCACGTTTGCCATACTTGGGCATCACTTAGTCTGGCTAGCAATGGGCTCTTGCCATGAGCTCTGCATCTTTATTTGAACCATGAAGTTGAGTGGCAAGTATTAGAGAGGTGTTAAAGATACACTGACGTCAAAAGGACGCCTTTTCCTGGAGGCAATCAGTTGGATTAAAAGAGAATTAAAAGTGAGAAGCTTCATTTTGCAACCGTTGTAGTGACATTTGATTGAGGCAAGAATTATCAGTGGGGGTTGAAATCAGTAGAGGACAACGTGAGGAAGGACAGGATATCTATAGCGTCTTAAGGGTCTCCCTACAAGATATGGGTTAATTAGAAAGAGAGAAACAGTGGCTCTGCAAGGGAAGAAAGCTAGCACCCCCCCTTCTCTGGGGGATCACAGTTATAACTGTCAGTCAGGGAAAAAAGAGACGAGTGTGCCTTCTGAGGAGAACACAACATCACCTGAGAGTCTCGGCCCCAGGTGCAGGACCTAAATCTCAACAGAGGAAACACTGAAGCCAAACTGACGGAAAATTACTGACAAAAATGACAATATCATGCAAGACAAAGAGGGGCTGAGGACCGTTCCAAATTGGAGACAAAAAGGCAAATGACAATTAAGAGCATTGCCTGATCTCATGGAACCCAGGGCTGGGGAAAAAAAGATGCAACAAACAACATGACCAGGACACTTGGCAAAATTGGAATATGAATGGGAGTTTTGATAATGATAGGGTTCCGATGTTAAATTTCCTGCATTTTATTTTATTTATTTTTTTAAATAAGCACTTTTAAAAAGGTTTTATTTATTTATTTGACAGCGAGATCACAAATAGGCAAAGAGGTAGACAGAGAAAGACGGGGAAGCAGGCTCCCCACTGAGCAGAGAGCCCGATGCGGGACTTGATCCCAGGACCCTGAGGTCATGACCTGAGCAGAAGGCAGAGGCTTAACCCTCTAAGCCACCCAGGTGCCCCAAATTTCCTGCATTTTATACGTTTACTGGATTACGAGAGGGAATTTTCTTGCTCTTAGGCAATTCACTGAAATAGTAATGTGTGAAGGGGCACGTTTATGCAACTACTTTCAAATGGCTCAGAAGAAGAGGGACAGAGGGGAAAATCAGAAGGGAGAAAAAGCAAATGTAAAATATTGACAAGGGGTGAATTTGGGAAAATGGTATAGGGAACCTTTCCTAGGTCTTCTGTTCATCTGCAGTTATTTCAACTAATAAAGGAGAAAAAAAGGAAAAAGAGAGAGCACTGAAGAGGAAATCATTCTTGCCATGTGGCCATGTGAAGGACCACACATCCTGCATCACTTCCGGGGCCGCGAGTGGTCCTAGCCACTAGGGTGGGGACATAGAGGGACTCTGAGCCCGGGGCTGGAGAGGGCAGGACGTGTGGGGGCAGGGCATGGGGTCGAGTGAACATGTCATCTGCATACCTGAATGTCTTCAGCTCAGAGAGGGACCGAAGGAGGCTCTGCAGCAGCAAGGAACTCGTGTCACAGAGGTTCACCTGGGACAAGCTGAAAAGGCCCGAGCACATTCCATAGGATTTGAGGTTGGATGTTCCTCAGGGATCATCCAGCATACAGAGATGGGGAACTCAAGAGAGGGGAAAGAACCACCCAAGAGCTGCTGGTGGGGGTAGCCAGGCCACCCTGGGGCTTTCCCTGCACTACTGGCCAAATGTGATTCTCTCCTGCTTAGGGAGGCAAGAAGGCCAGAGAAAGTAATGTTGGTCCAGGATCTGCTTATTCCCATCCCGGACTGGTCAGCTTCTCCCATGTGGCCTGGTTGGGATACTGGGCGGCAGGGGTGGGGGGTGGGGGGTGGTGACCAGAGAACTCAGGACCCTAACTGGAGTTTCAGGGTTCTGACCTGAGCTGCTGCAGCCTGGAACATGTCTCCATCAGCTGCCAGACAAGAAGACTGTGGTGGGTCCCAAGGTCACAGTGAGCCAACCTGCAGGTAGACAGGAGGGAGGAGTTTCTGAACACTGGGTCACTCCCGGGGACTCAGTCCCTGCCTAGAAGGAGCTTACCTTTTAGGGGTAAACACTAATGAAATAAAGTCCCACGTTTTCTATTCAATTATGGGAAGAGCTATGAAGGAGAAGTCCAGATGGGGTGGCTGGTAAGGCTGTGTAGGTTGTTCATGGCACAAGGGGACCCAGCTAAGGTGGTGAGTTGGGGCTAAGATCCAGCTGTGGTCTGTTCCCCAGAAGGTACACATGTAGGGCTGCATCATTCAAAAGGGGTGACATTTTAATTTCCAAAATGCACTGTATGGATTGGGGTGCTGTGAATCCCAGTGCCTATGCTGGGGGTCATGGGAGAACTCGACTACATCTGGGTGTTCAGAGGGCTTTCCTGAGGCAGTGGCATTTCAGCTGAGACTTGAAGGATAAAGGGGGAGTTAGCCAGGTAAAGGAGGAAGAAGGTAGGGGAGGAGAGAACATTCTGGTCCAGGAACAGCCTATGCAAAGGCCCTGAGGTCAAACAGAGCAAGGTGGTGTTGGGGGAACTGAAAAGGGGTGGGGATGGGCAAAGACCTCTTTGGCCATATAGACACTTTGGACATCAAAGGACTCTAAGCAAGGCACGAGAACTACTGATCAGAAGCAGCAGTTACCCCACTGCCAGCCCGTCACCAGCCACCCCCTTGGGGGCCCAGGTATGACATCCTACCTGAGGGCCACGGCCTCTGGGTTCTCCTGACGGGGAAACTCCAGCTGGAGGGAGAGCTGCTGCTGGGTCTCAGAAATGCTGAGGAGAGAAGGGGTAGCACGAGGTCCAAAGGAGCTTTCCCACGGAGGCCGAGCTCTGCCTGGGGCTGCGGGTCTACTGACTCTGAGCTCCCAGACCTGGTAGGCACCTGCGCCTAGGTCAGTGGGACTCCAAAGCCTTTGCTTATAGCTATTCAATGCCCTTCTGTCACCTCTAGTCCTAGAGCCACAAGGTGTGCTTACTGTAACCCAGGGGTCACTTCCAGACCACCAGTGTGGACTCCCAGCTGTGTCCTGGGATCCAGCAGCTCTTTGTCTTAATTCTGTGGCAGCCTTCCTCTCTCTGGCCCTGTGGCTTGATTGCTGCACAAGTCCCAACAAATATGTGTAACCCCTGCCATCTTAGAGATCCAGAGAATTTGCTAGTGACACAGCTATGACCCCACAGGGCAAGAGACTGATGTCTAAGTGAGGGATAGTCCTAATAGTCCTGAAAAGATGAAGAATTCTGAGGGGCCTCCTCCTTCCACTCACCTTATTTCAGTGATGTTGCCTGAGGTGTGGGTGCAGACTTCTAGCAGGGCGAGCACCCCGGCTTTGCCTACCCATGGTTCCTCCACCCTGTTGCAGAAGCAGGAGGACTGATGAAGGACTCCCAGGGTAAGCTGGGGAAGGGTGTGTGGGGGAGGGCCAAGCATGGGGCTCAGAGGCTTTTTGGCTTTGCTTATTTAAAAACTATAAAATTATACAAGGCATAAGTATAAAACAGGAAACTAACATCATTCTTATTCTGATAGTTACTGCAACAACCAAACAGAAAATATTCTTTTTTTTTAACAATAGTTTTAGACTTAAGGTCCATACAGTGTTGCATGGCAAAGATAAGGAAATACAATCCTATATAAAGCATCCCCATTTTGTATTTAAAAAAGGAAAAATATGTATGGAAAGAGAAGAAAACATGAATAGAAACAGGGAGCTGGGGCGCCTGGGTGGCTCAGTCCATTACGTGTCTGCCTTCTGCTCAGGTCATGATCCCAGGGTCATGGGATTGAGTCCCGCATTGGGCTCTCTGCTCAGCGGGGAGTCTGCTTCTCTCTCTCTCTCTCTCTCCTCTGCCCCTCTACCTGACTCATGCTCTCTTGTTTACTCTCTCAATTAATAAATAAAATACTTAAAAAAAGGAACAGGGAGACAGAGAGACGAGGAAAACATACTAAAAGTTAACGATGGTTGTCTAGATGGCAGAATTCTCACAATTGGTTTCTTCCTCTCTTCCTTAGTTTCCAATATTTTTCCAGACTTTCTACAAGTGCGTGCATTAATTTAGAAGCAGGAAAAAAGAGTCGTTTAAAATATTTCTGCTTTTGAAGTTATGAGTTTTTTTTCCCCAAAGTACTATTTTCTTCTGTTCATCTGGATTTTCCACAAATCTCTACGAGTATGGATTATTTTTAAAGTATGAAAAGTTTTATTTTAAAGGGTTATTTTGGGTGATGCAGCAATTCTGGGTCTATACCCAAAAGCACTGAAAGCAGAGACACAAAGCTATTTGTACACCCACGGAAGCAGCAGGAAGCACCGCAGACAAAAGGTGGAAGTACCCAAGGATTTGCGGACGGACGGACAGACGGATGGACGGATCAACGAAAGGCGGTGTCTGCCTACAAAGCAACAACGGTCAGCCTGGAAAAGGCAGGCAACTCTGCAGCCTACTACAACCGGGATGAACCCTGAGGCCATGATGCTGAGCGACCCAGGCCAGTCACAGAGAAGATAATCTCCGCCCCATCCCACTTAGAGGAGGGCCCTAGAGCAGCCCAAGCCGGTGGATTCAGAAGGAGAATGGTGGCTGCCAGGGGCTGGGCACGGGCGAAATGGGGATGTATGTCATGGGGATGAAGTTTCAGTTCTTCAAGAAAAGAGCTGCAGTTGCAGAACAACGAGAATGTATTTGACAGTCCTGAACTGCATCCTGAAGGTTGGTTAAGGGAACAGACTTTATGTTAGGTCTGTTGTGCCACAACTGAAGGACAAAGGCATTTTGGAGAACCTCGAGACCTCATGGGCCTCGTCCCTGGCCGTGCTGAGACGTGCAGACCACCGGCTATGAAGTCAGGGTTGGGGACGCGAATATAAGTGAGTCTCCTGCAGCCCTCGGGTCTAACTTCCATTCCAGGAAAGCCAGGGGTTTAGAGAAACGAATGCAGTGATGTCAGGAGGAAGCTACCAGAGAAAGCCAGAGAGTGCAGACATGGCCCAGCGGTCACTGACATAAAAGGGGCAAGTGGGGAGGAGGCTGTGTGACATGGATTAAAGGTCCTAAGAGCCATCGCCACCCCCTGCCAGTGTGGCTCTTGACTCGACCCTCGGTCCAACGGGCCAGCTGCCCCATCTGGGGGCAGTGAGTCCTTTCAGATTGGACCGGGGCAGCACGACACTCAGAATTGCTACCGATTCTCCTATAAAACAGGAAACTAACATCATCCTTGTTCTCATTCAACCGCCACTGTGTAGAAAATGTCCTCATTTTTAAAAATTGGTGGTGAAATGTTTAAGAGGCATGTTTTATGAGTTCTGTAACTTGGGAACAATTTAGCCAAAAAAATTAAAAGATGAAGCAACTATAGAGAGCTCAAACAACTGTCAAGCCCAGGGGCTAGGGACAGGAAGTCTTCAACATTAGTCTCTCCACTCACTGTTGGTATCTTCTCTGCTTTTCTGAAAAATTTTTTTATTTATTTGCTTTGTAACCTATTTATTTATTTAAAAGATTTTATTTATTTGACAGAGAGAGACATAGCAAGAGAGAGAACACAAGCAGGGGGAGTGAGAGAGGGAGAAGCAGGCCTCCCGCCAAGCAGGGACCCCGATGAGGGGCTCGATCCCGGGTCTCCAGGATCATGACCTGAGCCAAAGGCAGATGCTTAACGACTGAGCCACCTAGGCGCCCCTTGCTTTGTAACTTAAATTTAAGACAGTTGACATATAGTGTATTAGTTTCAGAGACAGAGTTCAGTGATTCATCAGGGGCCTAGAAGACCCAGGGCTCATTCCCACATGTGCCCTCCTTGATACCGGTCACCCAGTTCCCCCAGTCTCCCTTCCCCTCCCTTCAGTGGCCCTTTTCTTTTTTCTTTTTTTTTTTTTTAAGAGTTTTTATTTATTTGACAGAGAGAAACACAGCCAGAGAGGGAACACAAGCAGGGGGAGTGAGAGAGGGAGAAGCAGGCTTCCCACCAAGCAGGAAGCCCAATGTGGGGCTCGATCCAGGGTCTCCGGGATCATGACCTGAGCCGAAGGCAGTTGCTTAACCAACTGAGCCACCCAGGCGCCCCTCAGTAGTCCTTTTCTGAAAGTTTTAAAACGATTGCAGTGATCAAGGGCACATGTTATCCGCTATATGCTATTGTTGACCTCAGCTGGGGTGTCCTTGGGGTTTCCTTGTTTTTCTTAAGTGCCCAAGCAGGGGCTCCACCTCAAGGACAGCGACCTCTCCGTGTGCCTGAGGGGGTTTCTGGGGCTAAAAGCAGGGTCCAAGTCGCAGGTTTGGGTGCAGGATGCGGCTGGGGCCATGGTCCTGGGGGAGACCCATCCTGCAGGGCCCGGACCCCCCTCCCAGGGGCACTGAGCAAGACGGTACCTGAGACTGAAGAGCCCCACCGGCCACCTCAGCAGACTCAGGAGAAGTGTCAGCTGCTGCAGGCCCAGGCAGCAGTGGGTCAGCCTGAGGACAGAGGTCCGTTACCCAGGCGGCTCGCCCCCCCCAGCCCCCCCACCCCGACCCCTGCTCCTGTGGGTGGGCCCAGTGACTCACGTGAGAGCCGTCAGCTTCAGGGCCTGGTTCAGGTCGGTGGCCAGTCTGAGCACGGCCTCTGGCAGAAAGCTGCACTGGCTCAGCCTGGGGTCGGAGGGGAAGGGGCAGAGCCCGGGTGAGGTCTGTTGGGGCCACTGTCCTGCTTCCTCCCATCTCCCCCAGGGCCTACAAGGTGCCCCACATGGAGGGCAAAGGCCTGGAATCGGGCCTGGGAACAGGCCCAAGATGCAGCTCCTGCTCGGGGAGCTTGCTATCTCTTGAGTGAGATCACCCCACCCGCTGCCAAGAAAGGGCGGGAGTGTCCCTTACTGAGCCCTGACTCTCTGCTCCTAGGCGGGGGCCAGCGTCTGGGGAACCTGGAGGAGCCTCCCTATCCGGAGCATCCCATGCAATTCCAACCGCCTAACCCGGGACACACAGCTGGTGAGAAGTGACGGCCGGGTTTCAGTCCAAGTCAGCCTGACCCCAGACCCCAAACCTATACCTTGGCCCTCTTCCCTAGCACCACCTACTCCAGGGAGGTGGCCTGGATTCCTGCTGGGGCCCCACCCTCCGGGCACTGTGGCCCTGCGGGGCCAGCACTGGGCCTCCCGGGGCCAGGGACCCTTGGAGACTTCCACGAGACGCTGACATTTCAGCTGGGCAGGAAAGGACGGGGAGAAGTCTCTCTTGCCAACTATAGGGAAGAGAGCGGCAGGCTGAGTGCCTGGTGGGAGGGAAGCTTCATCAGGCAGTGTGTGTTCAGGGAGTGCGGAGTGAGGTCCCTTGGGCTGAATGTGTGCATGCATGTGTGTTATGGGTGTGTTGTGGGTGTGCTGTATGTGTGTGTGTGTGTGTGTGTGTGTGTGTTCCGTGGATATGTGTGTGTGGACGTGTATGGGTGGCATGCGTCTCTACGGTGTGCAGGCGCGGGTGTGAGTTGTAGGTACGTGTATGTGGAGGGTGTGCGTTGTGGGTTCGGTGTGGTGAATCTGTGTATGGTTTCGGGGGGGGGTGAGGACCATGATGCGACGTGGCAACCAGATCAGACAGAGGGAGATGAGAGGGAGAAGACCAAGCTAAGTCATTTGAACCTGATCCCGGTGGCACTGGGGAGCCATGGGAGGGCTTAGGGCGGTGGAGTGACACAGTCCGATGTGTGCTGGGAAGGTCCCTCTGCGTGCCGTGTAGTGAAGGGACTGGAGGAGGCCTGGCCATAGGCAGAGCCCAGTTCGCAGGCTGTGATCACAGAGGAAGTGAGCCGAGGCGGTGGCGGCAAGGCTGAGAGAGAGTGCCCAGGTCCCCGCGACTGATGCAGGGCTCAAGTGAGCCAGGCCCCTGCCAGGCCCTTTATACATACCGACTCTTTTAACCCTCGTATTAACACTAAGGGGCAGGTCTTAATTATTATTCCCATTTTAAGGATGAAACACAGAGAGGTTAAGTCACTTGTTTGAGGTCACACAGCCGGTAAATGGTAGAGCTGGGATTTAACCCCAGGTGGCTCCGGACTCTGAGCTCAACCATGATACTCAGAAGCCTCCAGGCTTATAGTTAAGGCATGGCTACGAGGCACTCATCAACACAAAGGCCCGGCCTAAGGACTGGAGGTGTGGGGGTGTTGGGGGCAGATCAGCAAACCCAGGCAGGGAACATGAGGCAGGGTTGTCCGAAGGAGGAAAGGGCTGAGAGAAGAAGCAGATCAGCCTCCTTGTCCCCATTCCCTCCCCGTGACCCCGCCACCCCAGAGCAGGACCTACCTCAGTGTCTTCTCGGCCCCTTCCTCTCTGGAGAAGCGGATCCAGAAGCTCTGCTCAGAGCCCAGGCTGCAGAGAGAAGGGTGTGGGGAAGCTGGAGGCCCGGGCATCCCAAGCCCCAGACGCTAGGGGGTACAGGAGGGAGGGGGGCCGGGCCCACAGGGACACCACAGAAGACCCCCAACTCATTCTGGGAAGATACTGAGTCCGGACCTTTCTCACTCTGTGACCTCCCTGGTCATGCAGGCCTCACAGAATGAAAACCATGATCCCCCATTCAAGGAACCCTGAGACTCGTTAGGGGTGCAAGTTGCCCCAAGTCACACAGACAGAGGACTGCTCAGCATGGGAGTCCTGCTTCTCCCCACCGTGAGCAAGTGGCACCAACGTCTTACTTGGCGGAGGCCTCCTGGATGCGAGGACAGGAGCGGAGCGCCTTCACCAGGCTCAGGGCACTTTCTAGGGAGATGCTGTTGTGACTCAGGCTGGAAGAGAAATGAAGTTCAGGATGGGGGGTGCGTAGGGGCAACACCTCCCAAGGCCAGCCCTGCCCAGTCCCCCTTGTCTTCTCTCCGCCAGTTGTCATCTCTGGGAGGACAGTCCTCGATGTCCAAGTGTCCCTTCTCCAGGTGCAGACGCTGAGGTCCAGAGCAAGGCCAGAGGGCACTCTCCCCACACAGGCAGGAAGGCACCCAGCCCCGAATCCTCAGGAGCTGCATCCCCTGGGGCTGACACAGGGTCAGTGGGGCTCTAGCCTCAGGGGCTCAGGGACACCCGGAGTCCAAAGCTCAGTTGCCTAGCAACCTTCTATACCTGGGCTCTAGTCATTAGTCTCCCAGATCACTGAGGAGATGGGCTAGGGTGACTTCCTAGCGACCCTTCCTGCTGTGGGGGACACCTCCCTTTGAGGACAGAATGGACTAGAAGCCAGGACAGCCGAGGTCCTGTGTCACCTGTCCCAAAGTCAGCCTGGGTCACCACACTTAAGTCACAACCTCTTCTGGTTGTCTGGTGGGGGCTCTGCCTAGCAAGGGGGCAGGGGATCTTCCTCCTGGCTGTCCCCTAGGCTGCTCTTCACTTACTCAAGTGAACCGGAGATGGGCAACTGAGGCAGACATTCCAGGAGGCAGCTGAGCCCATCATCACCCAGCATGTTTGCTGAGAGGCTGCAAGAGGCAAGAAGAAGGGGTTGTCAGCAGTCCGACGTGCCCCTCAGCCACAGCCCACTCTCCACACACCCACTCCCACTGCACTGTCATCTCCGGCACCCCCAGAATGACCGCCTAGGACACAACAGCTCCTGCACTGCCCCCCCCAGCACGGCAGGTGACCGGGCCCCCACTTCCCCTGCAGTGCCTGCTGCCTCCGCCCAGCCACCCACCCCCCAGGGCTTCCTCCAGGCTTCCAGGAGTCAGAGTAAAACCCATGTGCCTTTACCACGCCCTTGGCCCACAACACGTAAGAACCACAACTTCGAACAAGAATAAATTCCAGAAAAAAGAAAGATGTTTGGAGGATGTGTCTGCCCAGGAGATTTCCTTCCCTTAATTTGGGAACGTGCTATCAGATGGAAATTGCACTTGGATACTTGATTTGCTTTCCTTGTAGCTTTCTATGGCTGATGCCATGCTTTCAGAACAATATAATCAGCACACCCTGGAATGTCTGATTTTTGTCCTGCATCTTTGAACTCATTTTGTTCCTGATGATGCCACTTTTGGGGCTTGTCTTTTTGGGAGAGGCTTTAAAAATTTTTAAATTAAACATGGGAAGGTTTGTTTCATAAGGTCATTTGATAAAGTAATCTTTACAATTAGAAAAATTTCCCTCTATAATTGAAAATAGAAAAACCCAAAGACATACTTCTTATTTATCTTTCTAATATGTGATGTCCATTGGCCCCCTTTCTCTTCTTGGCACATCACAACAGTGTGTGTGTGTGTGTGTGTGTGTGTGTGTGTGTGTGTTGTAGACAGCTCTCTTTCTGTCCCACTGGTCCTAAGCTGGATGCCTAGTGGTTGTGAGCACAGACTGCCTCATCGCTCCAGCCGTGTGACCTCGGGCAAGTTCTTAAATCCCCTTGGTGTCGCAGAGCTCTCATCTATAAAATGGGGACAACAGTCCCTAGAGTTTTGGAGGAATAAAATGAATACATAAAGCACTTAGGACAGTGGAAAAGGAGCTCGGGAGTGTTGCCTATTGTTATTTTTTTCCCCATGAGGGGGTTGCGCTGCTTAGGCACCCACAATGGGCCAGACATATCTCTCGGCAACGTGGGAGGCCACGAGGCCCCGCCCCAGCTGGCTCTGGCACCCTCCTCAGGCTGAGCCACTGGGTACTTTGAACCACCTGCCAGGCAGATGCAGGGCTTCTTCATTTTGGTTCCCAACCACCGGCAGTCATAAGGGGCTCCCCAAAGGAGACCAAGGGACACACCGTAGCCCCATCACGGTAAGAGTGGGGAGTGGAAGGGATGAAATGGGTACAGGGAAATCTCTGGGGGTCACCCAGGATTTGTCCCAGACATCCCTGTTAGCTGGCCACAACAGGTGTTAGGGACACGCACACATCCCTCCGCACCCCCCCACGGCTGCCCCGGTGTGTGCTCCCATGCTCCCCTCCCCCTCCCCCTGGCAACTTACTCCAGCTGGCTGAGGCCTTCACACTTGCTCAGCAACCGGCACAGAGGCTCCACGTGCTCCTGACTGAGGCCACAGCCTGTGAACCTGCTGGAGGAGGGGCAACAGGCCCAAGGAGGGGGCTGCTGAGCCAGCAGACCTGCGCAGCCCGCCCGGGCTTGCCCTGGGTGTGGCTTCCAGCTCCCATGGGGCCTCAGCCAAGGTCGGATTCTCTGGAACTCTCCGTCATCCACCACTTGCCCCTCCTGCACAGCAAATCCCACCTGACACCCCCAGGCTCCTCCTCAGGAGGTGGTTCTCAGATGGGGGTACGTGTCCTCACCTGCAGCACTTGGGAACTCATTCAAATGCAAATTCTAGGCCCCTGGCCCAGACCTACTGAATCAGAGACTGTAGGGCCAAGGATCTCTAGGTGGTTGATTCAAGCTCAAGTTGGACAGCTCCAGCCCTTGGGATCATGTTAATGATCAGACATGTGGGGCGGGGAGGCAGAGAAGAAGGGTGATGCCTGCTTTTACTGGAATCAAGGTGAAGGGGATCCAGAGATACAAACTTCTGGCTCTAAAATAAGCCAAGAGGATGAAAAGTACAGCATAGGAAACATAGTCAATAACATTGTGATAACGTTGTATGGCGACCGATGGTCCCTACCACGGTGAGCAGTGCCTAATGTGCAGAGTTGCCTAATCACTAGATTGCACACCTGCAACAAATACAACGTTGTGGGTCCACTCTACTCTAATAAAAATGAATAAAGAAGCAAATAGCCACACACAAAGTAACACTAAATATGCCCTTGAAAGGTCTAAACTGAGACGACGGAATAAGGTAAACGAGGGACCTGTCATCACCAGCCAATAACAACAATAACAACAACAACAACAACAACAACAGGGAAGAACAAGAAGAATCTTAAAATCACAAAGTACCTAAAATCAACATCTCAAATTTTTATCACTGTTCCTCTCCTTCCTGATATACCCCCCATTTCTAAATTCCTTCTTACACTATTATTTACTTCTTATTTTTAAATCAGCTCTTTTTCACTGGGCACGTTTATTGTAAAAGAAAACCTCATGTCATTCGCTCAGATGCAAAAGTGTCATGTGTGCCACGAACAGACCACAGGGATAAAGATGCGTGAAATGAGAGCCAATTATCATCATTAACTTCAAGCCAGAACGTCCCTGTTGAGGGCCCTCTCCCTTGATTAAAAATGGAACCCAGCAGGTGTTAGAGCTGTGCCCAAGTCCCGCCGACACCCCACCCGGACTTCCTCGTGGCCTTATTCAGACTGAGAATCAAAAAGGGAATAATGATGTCACAAAGGGACTCCGGTGACGCTGAACTACTGTACACGAGACTTGTGTCAAACTCCTGAAAAATCCTCTCATCCTGGTCTTTGTCCTACACTTTGGAAACTGTGGGCTTAGAAACAAGCCGGGCATTCTAGAAGTCAGGTGTAGTGTTGGGCTAGCACAGGAGGTGGGAAACTACGGCCCACGGCCGCCTGGTTTCTGCAGGCTAAGAATCATTTCTCCATTTTTAAATGGTGGAGAAAAATTAAAAAAACAAAAGAGGAGAGACTTCCTGAAATGCGCACGATATACAAAATGAAAGTCTCCGTGTCCACAAATGAGAGTTTTACCAGCACACAAAGTGTGTGTGTCGCTTTACCTATTGTCCCTGCTACTCTCGAGCTACAATGATGGGGCCAGCCAGGTGGCTGTCAGAGAGATTACGTGGCCTGCACAACCCAAACTCCTTCCAATCTAACCTTCCCGAGGGGCGGGGGAGTCTGTCTGCCCCAGGGGAAGGAGCACTGCCCCACAGCCTGGGTTCAAGCCCATCCTGCCCTGTGATCACAGCTGTGAGACTCATGGGACGATGGGACGCAACATGAGAAGGCTCTAGAATGGCGTCCTGCAGATATTCAACATATCTTGAGTCTCTTCTTTATTGTGCCGTCACGGCTGAGGAGGTTAAAGCCAACAGGACAAGAGTCTGGTCCCAGGACTCTCGGTGAGCCGGCTGCCTCAGCTCCCAGAAACAACATCTCCGTGTGGGTGGAAAGGTGGCCCTCCGCCCCATCACCCTCCCTTTGGGGCAGCACCTCCTCCCCCTCCCCCAGGCAGCCATGGAGCATGGGTCCGCACCCGCAAGGACGGCCGGATGTGGGAGTGCTGCCCGCTTTACACGTTGTCTGGGTTAACCCTTGGATCCCAGTGGCTATGGAGCTCGTGCAAGGTGCCAGGCCCTGAGCAGCTGGGATGAAAGCCTGGTGGGCCAGTTATGAAGTCCTTGTCCTTGGACCAAGCCCCTGAGCTCTGGTCTAGCCTGGCATGTACTCCTTATTCACCTTTGCCAAAGCCCAGCCCTCTCTGGACCTCTGCTTCTTTATGTTGGAGGAAACAAGGCTCCTTGCTAGGTCCTTTCAAGGAAATGGCTCAAAGTAGGCAAGCTGTACTCTGCTCAGGAATCCAAGAGGCGGGGTCTACTTTGTCCCCGGTACCTACCAGCTGCCCGGGCACAGTTTCAGGGACTTACCCACAGCACTCGCCTTCCTGCTCCTTGCTCAACCTGAAGTTCAGGGTCATGTGATACAGGGACCTGGAGCAGACAGCAGCTGAGTTGGCCACGGTTGGCCCACAGCCTCAGGATGCCCCCGGGGGCAGGCACCCTTTCCTGCAGCAGCCAAGGCCCTGACTTGGGTCCTCCCACCTCCACCCCATCCCCTACACCCACCAGACAGGGCACAACCCTCCACCAGACCCAGATGTCCTAGGGCAATGCCCACCTGAGATCCACCTTCTGGACTCGTGGGCACAGGCTGAAGAGGCTGGCCAGCAGGAGGGGGCTCTTCGGGGACAGCCTGGTGTGGCTGAGCCTGAGAAGGAAAGGAGCGGGCCCTTATGCAGGCAAGTTGGAGCCAAGCAAGAGTGGGCAAGTAGCCTGGATGGGCTGGAGGGGGAAGGAGAGGGAGGAGAGGGAGGGCCGGCAGGGCAGCAAGGCAGTAACGAGGAAGGCAGGGACTCAAGAGGGAAAAATAGGGACTTCGAATTAAGCAGACTTGGGTTTGAGCTCCAGTTCTGCTCATTGGCTGTGTGTACTTGGAAGAGTCACTTAACCTCTCTGGGCCTCAGATTCTTTGCCTGGAGAATAGGACTACTCGTGGGATACCTTTCTCTAGGGTGTTGTGAGGACTTAATCACATTGCCCTGGTGCACTGCCTAGCACATACCCATGCCTGTTTTACCAGCAGATTGTTTCTGCCCTCAAGCACACACTTACCACGTGAGTACTGCTGACAGGGAGTGGGAAGTTTAGGCCCCTGGAGCAGTTTCTCAGCAATATGGGTCTAGATAAGTCGTTGTTGGGGCCCAATGGCATCACAGACCTCTGCCCACTAAACCCATTCGTAGCTCTCCCTCTCCCTGTCCACTTCCCACCGCCATGCCAACCAAAAATGTCTCCACAGCCACATATCATGGGGAGCAAAGTGCCCCTGGGAACCAGTGTCTTAGAGAAAGTGAGATGGCTCCATCTTGCCCTCGGAGGCGTCCTTGGCCCCCCCACTTCCCTCAGCCCATAAACCCTCCCTCAGCTTGTCTTGTCTGTTCCACTCTCAAGATGAACCCCGAATCAACCTGCTTCTGCCCCAGCCCCACCATCCCGGGCCCCACCATCTCTGACTCCACACAGCTTCTTCCCTGCTCTCATTTCTACTCTTGTCCCCCAACCCCTTCCCTACCCAGCAGCCAGACTGAGCTTTTTTTTTTTTTTTTTAAGATTTTATTTATTTATTTGACAGAGAGAGAGAGAGAGAGAGAGAGAGAGCACAAGCAGTGGGAGCAGCAGGCAAAGGGAGAGGGAGAAGCAGGCTCCCTGCAGAGCAGGAAGCTAAACGCAGGGCTCGACCCGAGGACCCAGGAATCACGACCCGAGCTGAAAGTAGATGCTTAACCAACTGAGCCACCCAGATGCCCCCAGACTGAGCTTTTGAAAACACACATCACAGGGGCGCCTGGGTGGCTTAGTCAGTTAAGCATCTACCTTTTGGCTCTGGTCATGATCCCGGGGTCCTGGGATCAAGCCTGCTTCTCCCTCTCTCTCTGCCTGCTCTCTCTATGTCAAATAAATAAATATAACCTTAAAAAAAAAAAGAAAACACACACTACTCCTCTTTCAAGTCCTCTTGAACAAAACCCCCAAAGTCCTCCCCATGGCTCCCAGGTGTGGCCCGGCCCAGGTCCCTCTCTCCACCTTCCCTCCTGCCACAGTGCCCTTCTGGCTGTTCCTTGAGCCCACCGAGTTCAATCTTGCCTCAGGGCCTCCTACATGCTCTTCCCTCTGCTTGGAACGCTGTTCCCTCCTCTTCACAAGCCTGGGTCCCTTTCATGCTTTAGGTTGAACCTTAGTATCCCTCCTCAGAGGCGTTCCCTGACCGCCCTCAACTTTGCAGTCACTCTTTACCACATTGCCTAGAAAAATCCCTTTTCACCATCTGAATTCATCTTACTTGCTTATTGTCCACTACCTCTATTACAAGGTAAGCTCCACGAAGACAAGAACCTATTCTTCCCCCCCCCCCACCCCCCATTCTCCATCTCTCCAACTAGTGTATGGAATTGAGTAGCACAAAGCATGAGCCCTGGTGTGGGGCAGGCTGGCCACCTCATTCCAAAGATAGAGGAGACTTAGGGGCTGATGCTGTGACATGGGCACAGAGGAGTCCCTCCCTGGTCCGGGGCTTCCCACCTGCTCATTTTAGCCTGCCACTTTCTGTATCCAAAGGAGCCCTTCCCATCATAGGGGCCGTGAGCTCTGCCTCTGGAATGTCACCGGGCTCCTCCTTCCCTTCCCAGTAGGATGCTGGGATAAGCAAGATCCCAACTGCGAAGTGAGTGCCTCGGGCGTCCCAGAGAGCCTTAGCATTAGTACTTCTGTTGCTGTTATTAACGGTATGATTTAATTTCCCGTTGTATTTTTCCATCCCAGCTGCAGCTGCTTTCCCCCTGCTGGAAGAGTATTTAAAGTAAATCCTTTTTAAATTCTAACCAGTCTGCGCTGAAATTAGAAAGTAGAGTTTTAAATACTTTAGAGGATGCTGCTTCAGTTCCCCTTTGGCGGAGTTAGACGGTGACCTTTAAAAACCGGCGTGTGACACAGACGCCACCTCCACCTATCAGGTCCCTTTCTAGGAGCTGGTGACCTTTCCGTGGGAGAGGAGTACGAGAGCCCATTTGCCACAGGCCCTCAATTCTTTAACGTGCCTGGAGGACACCTGGTTTGTTGGAGCCCCAGCCCTGGGGGAGGGGTTGGGGAATAGGAGTCCCACTGGTCAGATGAGGAAACGGATCACACAGCACCCCTCTACCCCAAGGTGAGTAAGGTATTAGGAAAGAGCTCCCAGCGGTGCCAGGAAAAATAAGAACCCAAGCAAAAGGAGTGGCGGGGAAGGCAGAGATGGCTTCGCAAGTCAGGAGCCTCAGCCTAGCACAGGGAGATGGGGAGATCGGTCTTACTGCAGCAGGCTGAGCTGGGGGAGCTGGGCTAAGTGGTACAGCAGCGTCTCCAGGCTCTGGTCACTCAGGACCTCACAGGACAATCTGTGAAACAAAGCATCCGAATGAGGCAGGGGAGCCTCGGGGAAAGCTGGCAGTACACCTGCACAGCCAGAGCCCTCTGGGACGTGCCCAGCATATTCCCTCCAGGCGCCACTGGGCCCTTGAGTTATCACTGAGGCTGAAGGAAAAGGAAGGTCATACAAGTTTGGAAAGTGCTGGTTAAGCCAAATCAAAGTTTCCTTTGCAGCAGGCCTTCTCAGGGTTTGAATATGCTTCTGGGCAATGTGACTTCCCATGGAACTCTTACTGCTTTTCCCCGAATGTCATGGACTCCCAGGAGTATTATTTCGAGGGCCCTGGAGATGGGCACTCTGCAGACAACACTTGCTAGGAAGAGCAGGCCACCTAGAACTACAGTGAGCTTAACAGCGGCCGTTCAGATCCACAGCCGGTCAGCAAAGGGGCCAAGGTGCAGGTTAGCTGGGGTCTCGGGTTGTCCGTCAAAACCAGACTGACCAGCTGATCACTTGTCAAGTCCATCAGAACCCAGTCCAGTTTAGAGAAACTCCAGACACCCACCCTTCGGGGTCTGCTGGGCTGCAGGACAGGGACAAGCAGAGTGCCCAAGTGCCCAGGGATTTATAGCGCCTCCGCAGGGGTGGGAAGCAACTTTCCCACTCGCAGAGGCCTTGGGCTGTGGTTTCCTTGTGCCTTCTCCTCCTGTGCCTGTTGCTGTCCCTATTCCTGTCCCCTGCAGGCTGTCCTTCCCCCTCACTGGGCCCTCCAGGGGCCTGGCCCTCCTGCACTGCTGGTTGGGAGTGACAGCAGGAAGGGTAACTTAAGACTCTGGAGCTCGGAAGCCCGCCAGAGCCCAGGAACCTCTATGCCCTTTGTCCCGGGACTGAGCCCAGGGGTCCGAGCACCAGCAGAACAGGGGGCCGTCGCTGGAGGTGGCCTTCCTGCAACACCTTCCTGCATGGTTCCCACCAGGCCCCCAATATACAGTGCCATGGCCTCTGGCTGGGTCAGGGCAGGCTTGACACACTGTTTTTCTTGTTTTTTGTTTGTTTGTTTTTAAGGCCACAGCAACTTAACCCATTACAACATCTCACACGGAATGCCAGGATGTGCCCAGGCGAAGTAGACCCACGGTGGTAGAATTTGGAGAGGGGGCTAGAGCCTCATCCCCTTCCCCGGCATCCAATTACTGCAGTTTGGAATCAAGTGCACTGATAACGATATTCTGGTACGTGGTCCTGGCACTCCACAGTCGGCAAAGTGCTTTCATGCTATTATCCCACTTTTCCGGCCACAGCTGCGGGAAGAGGGGCCCTCAGACCAGCCAGCACTGCCCAGGACCACTGACACAAAGCCTCCCACTGCGGAAGGTGAGCGACAGTGGGCAGTGACGCCCAGCTGTGTCTTTGCACCCCCTCCAGGGCCTGTCCTGGTGCCTGGTATACAGGTGGTGCTTAGTAGTTACACCATAGAAGAGTGCTTTGTGCAGCACTGGCTCCCGTGCTGCTGGAAGCGGCCTGGATGTCCTAGAGCCCGCGGTGCATCTAAATTGCAGACGGTTAATATTAAAAGGCACAAATATGAAAAAATAAATGGGCATGAAAAAGGGTGCGGGTATAAAACAGATGAATCACTGATCTCTGTCTCTGAAACTAGTAATACATTATGTTAATTACTTGAATTTAAATAAAAAGTATATATTAAAAAAACAATAGACCCCCCCCGAATATTTTAGGTTTGACAATGGTTTTGTGGTTATACTAAAAAAATAAAAAGGGGTGCTTGGGTGGCTGAGTCAGGTAAGTGGCCAGCTCTCGGTTTCAGCTCAGATCATGATCTCAGGGTCATGAGATTGAGCCCCACATCGGGCTCTGCGCTCAGCCCAGAGTCTGCTTCATATTCTCTCTCCCTCTCCCTCTGCTCCATCTTGCTCCCTCTCAAATAAATAAAAATCTTTTTAAAAAGGGTACTTACCTTTCAACTACATATACAATAACTACAGATGAAGTTATGAGGTCTCTGGGACTGCCTTCAAGATATCATATGTGCAGGTGTGTGCTGTGGCCGTGACCTGGGAACTACTGAGGCAGCTGGACGGGAACGGAGGGTCCATTCCACTACTCACTCTGCCTTCATATATGCTCCCAAATATCCGTAACAGAAGTGTGGTGGTTTTTTTTTATTTAAGATTTTATTTATTTATTTGACAGAGAGAGAGATCACAAGTAGGCATAGAGGCAGGCAGAGAGAGCGGAGGAAGCAGGATCCCCACTGAGCAGAGAGCCTGATGCGGGCCCTGATCCCAGGACCCTGAGGTCATGACCTGAGCCAAAGGCAGCGCGGCTTTAACCCACTGAGCCACCCAGGTGCCCGTGTGGTTTGTTTTTAATTAAAAAGTAATTTCATGGGGCGCCTGGGTGGCTCAGTTGGTTAAGCGACTAACTTCGGCTCAGGTCATGATCCTGGAGACCCAGGATCAAGTCCCACATCAGGCTCCCTGCTCGGCAGGAAGCCTGCTTCTCCCTCTCTCACTCCCCTTGCTTGTGTTCCCTCTCTCGCTGTGTTTCTCTCTGTCGAATAAATAAAATCTTTAAAAAAAAAAAAAAAAGTAACTTCATGGGGAAATCTGACAAACACTCCCTTGGCCAGGTGGGCAAGATCAGCGTCAACAGTGCTAAGTAGACGACATGCACCTCTGAGGTGGGCCAAGGAGGATACTTCACCCCCAGACCCAGAACCCCAGTTTACCCATCAGAAAAACATCAGATACACCTACATTGCGGGCCATTTCACAAAATACCTATAAAGTACACCTGAAAGTTGACAAAGTCATGAAAAACAAAGACTGGCAAACTGTCACAGACCAGAGAGGCTGGGAATGTGATGCCTAAATGCCACGTGGGACCCCCGACGGGATGCTGGGTCAACGAAAGGGTCTTAGGAGGAAAACTGGGGACATATGAATAAAGCCTGGAGTGTGGTGAATTAACAAGATTGGTTTCCCAGTCATGACAGATGGACCACGACAGGTGATATTAACCACCAGGGGCCGGGGCAGAGGAACTCTCTGGACTAGCTTTGCCAACTCTTGTGCTGTAAATCAAGCCTTAACCTATTCCAAAATAAACACTTCTTAAAAGGTTCATGGACCCTACATTCCAGGGAAGTCACCATATACTGTCCTGAGACAAAAGCTCGTGGCGGAAATCTGATACAGTAAAATCCCATGTCTTATAGTGATGTCAAAACCCCTTGTTCCGGGTCCCTATGTGTGTGCACCTGAAGAGAGGCATGGAAGGATGGACCCCAGGTGACTGCCGATAAGCTGCTCCCAAGGGCCAGGAGGGCACCAGAGATGGCAGTGTGAAGCAAGAACAATGACTGTGGTCAGGAGGAAAACCACCTCAAGTGAAGCCAGAGAATACAGCGGGGCCTGTGGCTCTGAATGGGCAAAAACTGAATGTGTGGGGCGCCTGGGTGGCTCAGTTGGTTGGGCGACTGCCTTCAGCTCAGGTCATGATCGTGGAGACCTGGGATCGAGTCCCACATCGGGCTCCCTGCTCGGCGGGAAGCCTGCTTCTCCCTCTCTCACTCCCCCTGCTTGTGTTCCCTCTCTGGCTGTGTTTCTCGCTGTCAAATAAAAACTTAAATAAATAAATGAATAAAATCTTAAAAAAAAAACAAAAACAAAAAACTGAATGTGCGCCCAGATGGGGGGGTGGTCACGGGACCCCATGACCACACAGCCTAGATGTGGAGAAGGGCTGATTTAGGTGAGGCAGGCCTGTCTTGGATTTCTTTATTGTAAGGTAATTGTGATAAAATTATAACAAGGAGGACAAAGGACAGGCTGTCCATCTTTGCAGGTGACAAGGCGGAGGCAGAAGGAGTTAGAGCCATGTGCCCAAGGTCACCCAGCTTGCAGGTGGCCGAGCCGGGACTCCTGATTCCAGGCTGAGTCTCAGACCCCGGGGGGTTCTGGGCTGGATGAGCAGGTAACCAGGAGAGGGAGCCTTGAGGGGGCACCCTCAGAAGGGACATGCTCCAGCCACGAAGGCAGGTACAGGGGTGCCAGGGTGGGGATCCAGGGGTGGAGGGAGAAGACTGGGGCTCCCAGGTGCCCTGAGTTGAGCAGATGACGAAGACAAAGCCCCCAGCCCAGGGCAGCCTCTCCCAGTAGGAGGACAAGGTGCCCTATCGGGACGCAGGACGCAAGGGGCCTGCTACCAACAGGTGATGGGCGGGGTAGGGCTGTAGGGGCTGGGAACCAGGAAGGACTCTGCTGGCCTCTAATCAGCACACCCCCACCCCAAGTCACCAGGCAGACGCCCACACTGTGCCCTCTAGGAATGTGCCCCCCTTACTTACTTGACTTCCAGAGGCCCCGGACACTTCTTCAGAGTTTCACAGAGGCACCTGAGGCTCAGGGGCTCCAGCTGACATTGGCTGAGGCTAAAAGGGGGAAGGGGGCAGGGGGCAGGGGCAGGGGGTCAGGGAGGGCCCAGATGTGCAGCCCCAGGGGCTCTCCCTGTCTCCCTCCACCCCTCCTCCTCAACCTCCAGGCTGCAGGACTATCCCCTTGCAAGGTACCCTCGGCACCCCAAGGCTCCCCTAAAGCCCAATCGCTGGATGTGGAGAAGGGCTGATTTAGGTGAGGCAGGCCTGTCTTGGATTTCTTTATTGGAAGGTAATTGTGACAAAATTATAACAAGGAGGACAAAGGACAGGTTGCCCATCTCTTCAGGTGACAAAGCAGAGGCACAAGGAGTGTGCCTAGCTGCCCTCGCTCCACTCTGACGCCTCCCCACTGCCCCTGCGTCCTGGCCACCACCATCATCTGCCTGGACCACTTTAACACCCTCCAACTCCTCTCCTGCCTCCCTGCAATCCTTCTCCACTTGCCAGCTGCTTATCTTTCAACAATGCAAATCTGACCACGTCTCTCAGGTGCTTAAGCGCCCAGTGGCTCCCTATTACTCTCAGGCTAAAAGCAGAGGGCTTTTCCATGGCTTCGCTCACCTCCACTGGCCCTGTGGATGCCAGCTGCACTGATGTGCTTCTCAAGAGCTAAGCTTTCTCGCCTCAAGGCCTTTGCCCAAGCTGACCCACCTGCCTGGGACATTATTCCCACTTCTCTGGATAACCCCATTGGGGCCCCAGCTGAGGCATCTCTCTTCGGGGGTGAGGAAATCAAAGCCCAGAGAGAGGAGGGGCCCAGCCATGGCAGAGCTGGAAAGGCTTCTGAGAAAACAGTGTGAAATCTTTTCTCTGGGGAGAACGCTAGGCCTGGCAGTCCCCTTCACCAGCCCTCATACTGGCCCCCTTTCTTGTCCTTCTCTTGAACTCTCCTTCCCCCAGCCCTAGCCCCCAGGCTCTCCTCACTCCTGACTCTTCACCTGTATCATGGTTAGCCCCTCCCCCCCCAAAAAGGAGAGGGTAAGACACTACCAGAGGCTCCTGGGGATGCAACGCTGATGAAAGGCCAAGAACGGGGCTCCAGCCGGGAACTCTGGCCAAGATCCACCAGCCAATAGGTCCGTTGGAGAGGGGAGACTGGGAGGAAAGGTCACAATAGACATGTGGGAAGATAAGACTCAGAAGTCTGGGCTGAGGGGACCTAGGGACCATCAAGTCCCGCCCTGCACAGATCGGGAAACTGAGGCCCATGGAAGGGAAGCCAGAGTGAGAAAAGCCGGCAGCTTACACCTGTCCAGGTGCCAGCACTGGCTGGGTCAGGGGGAGTCGGGACAGAGCCCCTCCTCTCTCTGACCATCCTCAGGCTTCCATTCTCTAGGCTTTGAGAACCCAGAGAGTTCCCAGAAATGGAGACCCTGGCCCAGGATGCAAGGCGACCCTGGCCCAGGATGCAAGGTGACCCTGGCCTTGGGCCACTCCAGCTTCAGACAGCCCTGCTGGTCTGGCAACGCCTCCCCTGACGCCTTAGCTGGGAAAGCCCTCCACCCAGCAGCCAGCCACCCTGCTCCAGTTAGGCGGCCCCCATGCCCGCCAAGCTCCTATGAGAGACCAGGGTGCCCGGCTCCATTAGGGGCAGTTGAGAACATCTGTGCAGAACTAACGAAGCTTTGTTTACTGCAAAGGTGTGGAAACTGTTTTCGAGCACCAACGGTTCTTGGCTTCTTGAAAGCCATACCCAGAGTGTGAAGGGCGATGACTCATACGAAGTCAGGAGTCTGCAGAGGTCTGCAGAAGTCCCTAGGGGCAGAAGCCTGGCCGCCCTCCCTCCTACTCAGCAGCCCTGAGTGGGCACCTGTTCCACCACACGCCCACCATCGTGTCTCCCTCCCCAGCTGCCTTGCCTCCTTTCCAGATAGAGCTGAGTGGCTGATTACTGCGAACTGATGGACACAGGGGTTCATTTGCAGAAGGGGAGCCAGATTTGGGTGGGGAACTCTAGGGCTAATGGTGGTCGGCACGGGGCTGGGGCGGGGAGGCAACTGCAGGAAATGGAGGCCAGGAGGAGGGGAGCCCATCCTTCCCCCTCGGAGCTTTCCCTCCTCACCTGCCTCTTTTGTCACCGCTCAGGACGACGCGCTGGCTCTCAAAGCTGCAGATGAGAGGAGGCAGCAGTCTGAGAGAGACTGGGCGGCCCGCTCTCTCAGCAAATACAACAACACACAACATACTGAGACATAACGGCACGGACTAAGGCACATACTGAGCACATCACGGCCCCGACCTCCTTTCACGCTCACGAGAATGCTGTGAGGCATAGACAGGTTCTTACTTCTCTCTGACAGATGAGGGAATGGGTACAAAGAAGCTCAGTGACCTGCTCAAAGCTGCACAGCAGGTTAAGTGGTGAGCCTGGATTTGCACTTGGTCTGTCTGTGCCCACACCTCCTGCTCTTGAAAGGGCAAAGTAGGGGGTGGGGCAGACCCCACTGAAACCATGTTTCATCTGCACGGCTTGGCCCTGAGCTGCCTGGCCAGCTGGCCTCCCTTCTCTACTCTCATCAGCTCCAGAGACCCCATGACCGAGACCAGTCCTCAGGCACTCGACTGCCATCAGAGAGCCGCCAGTTTCTGTCAAAGTCTCCCGGGACGATCCAGAGCCTGAGCAAGGGGGAGTTACTGGATCATGTCCTATGGCAAACTTGGAGAGACAGGAGTGTCCTGGGGCTACTTTCATTCATTCGTCCATTCATTCATTCAGCAGATGCCAATCACGTGCTCCGGAGCGTGGTGCTGCACAGGGCCCCAAGAGGCGACACTGTGAACGGGACAGACGAGGAAGCGTTGTGGGAGCCCGTGGCCCATGGGGTCAGGGGGCAGGGAGGGGCCCAGAGGCACACTCACCTGATGTCCAAGTGCAGGAGCCACTGCAGAGTTGAGAAGCATGGGGTCAACGTGAAGAGCGCATCCAGGGACAAGCCGTTCTCACTGAGGCTGGAGAATCAGAGGGGTGACATCAGTGAAGCTCACCTGAGACTCACAAACGCCCTCTTTGTGGTCAGGGCCCAGGGCAGGGGAGGGTTGTCCCCGACTCCTGACGACAGAGTTCACTGAACCCCAAATGGCCAGAAGGCACTCTGCTAACTCTCCACCATACAGGTGGGGAAACTGAGGCCCAGAAAGAGGCAAGGTCTTGCCCAAGGTTATGAGACATGTTGTCAAAACAGAGCTGGGATTAGGACTCTTGTTCTCTGGGTCCACAATGAATCTGGGGAATGCTTTCAGACTGGCATTGTGCCTCAGTTTCCCCACCTGATAAAAGAAGGGCCTGGTGCAAAATGAAATTGCAGGGGCCCCTTTTCCATTTGTTTGGGTCTGTCAAGCTGTTGGGCTGTTTTGTCTGCTATTTAACGTTGTACTTCTCTGGCAGGGTCACGGTTAGGTCAGTGCGGGTCTCACAGGTCGGGGGTCAGATGATTTCTCAGAATTAAGAGGGTCACATGGGGATTTGCTCCAAGGCACCAATCTACATATAATTTGCCTGCGATGGTGAGGCCTTCCTCCCCACACAAGCAAGCCCAGAACAGACACAGGTAACCCGTTCTGCCCAGATCCCCCAGGACTGAGCAGGAAGGCCCTCAGGCTACGGCACTCACTCTACAGCTGTAGCCAAAACCAAGCCCCCCAACCGCCCCCACACTGTAGGTGTTCCCTGGGAACCAGGGCCCAGAGAGGTGATGGAACTTGCCTAGGGTCACACAGAGAACCTAACAGTTGCAAGCTCCCTCCAGGGCTCCTCTCACTTCAGCCCCGAAGAGCTCAGGAGGAGAAGGATACGTGGGAGTCCAAAACAAAGTGGAGGCTTCTAGCATCCGGAAACTCTGGTCTGTGGCAGGCGAAGTCTGGAGGCTCCTGGCTGCCTCCCAGGGCCTCCCTCCCGCACTGAACATCCCCCCCCCCCTGCTCTCCAGCTGCCCTGGCACCCTGCTCGGGCATCCTGTCTGGTACACATCCTCCCTTGCCAGCCTGTATCCTAGCAACAGCCCCTCCCTGCAATCCAGGCCCAGAAGGGCTGCCAGTCATTAGGGCAGCTAAGTAATCGTTAGCTAATGCTTCCCACCCATACTCGCATGGCCCCACACGGCCTGGACCTCCCAGAGAGCCTGTGCAGAGCCACAAAGTCAGGTTCAAGAAGTAAAACCTCAGATCAGCAGCTGGATCACTTATTGAGCCAGTCCCTCTTACCCAGACTCCCGACAGCTCAGTGCCCTCTGTGAGCCCTTCCCACGTGCCACAGACAGTACCAGGCAACTGACATGGCTTTTCTGATTTAATCTTTAAAAAACCCCAGGAAGGAATGAGGTAGGGCACAGAAGGCCCCCTACACACACACACACACACACACACACACACACACACACACACACCCCTCCTCTGTTGAGTTGGCTACTCACTCCAAGGACTGCAGAGCTCCCAGGCCTGGGAGCAGCTGGGCCAGCTGGGCTGCACCTTCGTCCCCCAGAGCATTGCCGGAGAAGCTGGGAGGGGCAATGGGGAGAGCAGGTTAGTGGAGGGTGGGCGCAGGGCAGTAGGGGCTCTGTCCCCCCTCCCCCTGGTTGCTTGGTCACTCTGCTTCTCCTGAAACTGGCACAGGGCCCTGGGCTACCAGGCCACATCTCAGTAGATCTCCCACGGGTCCTCTCAAGTTTCCCCCCAAGTTTTCATCCTGAGGGTTGGGGAGGGGCTTGGGGGGGTCATATGTGGGGTCCTGTGTCTTAGGGGTAAGGGACACAACCTTCCCCAGACTCTCTTAGAGGTTCCTGATTGCAACAGGAAGATACCACTGACAGTAATCTTTAAAAAAGTCAAAACAAAACTGTGCCACAAGAACCCCCGTGTCGCCTCTGGGCCCCACCCCCCCGCCCCCATCCGCAGCCACTCACTCCAGGTGACCAAGGTGGCAGCTTCCTGCCAGCGCCCTGCAGAGCTGCTCGAGGTGCTTAGCCTGCAAGCCGCAGTGTGTCAGCCTGTGGAGGAGGAAGCACGGCTCCTCAGGACAGAGGCGACCGCGGCCACCACCCCCCGGGCACATGGGAAGGGAGGCTGGCAGAAGAGGGACAGGGATGTGACTGGCACCCAGAGAGACAGACTCACCAGCACACAGCACACAGCTAAGACTGCACAGGCAGTCGAGAGCCAGAGAGAGTCAGAGACACAGGGAGACCAGAGAGACACTGAGATGAGAGACAGCAGAGACCGATGCAGACATACGAACACGCACACATGCTCATGTGCCTATATACACATGTATACTTAGGGGCGTGCACCTACATGCATGCACACACACCTACACACACATGCCTGCACACACGCACACCTACACACATGCACACATACCTATACACACATGCCTGCACACATGCACTTACACACACACCTATACACATGTGCCTGAACACATGCACACCAACACATCACACATGCAACCCACACACACGCACATGCACACATGCCTGCACACACATGCACCCCACACATGCACACCTACACACACGCACAGGCGTGCACATGCACGCACAACTACACACACATGCACATGCACACATATGCATGTGCACCTACACACACAGCGCCGAGGAGGACAGACAGATGATGACAGGGCAACAAAGACAGAGAGACAGAAAATACAAGAGAAGGGTTAACAGAGACAGACAGGGAGGTTCAGATGGACACAAAATAAGAGAGAAGGCCAGAAGAACATCGATGGGAGCCCTGTGAGGGACGAGCTCAGCCCCAGGATGAGGAAAGAAGGCAACACACGTCCCCATTCTCTCCATCCAGAGTCCCCACAACCCATCAGCTGCTGGAGGCCCAGGGAGCTAAGACGTGTGGGGCCCCCCTGGGGAGGGAAGGTCACAGAGGGGCTGCCCTGGGAGCCCCGTCCGTTGTGAGCTGAGCCGGGGAGGTGGGAGGCAGTGAAGCCAGGCCATGATGCCTGGACAGGGCAGGGAGTCCCTGGGGCCGGGGGTCTCTGATGGGCTTTGAGCAGAGGAAGGCCATCTCTGCACCTGATTCTTGTGGGGTGCAGGGGCAGGTCAGAAGGTAATCCGCACGTCAGGCTGACCCAGAGCGCAGCCTGGGGCACATCCCACGGCGGGGCTGAGCACACTCCCAGCCACTGTCCCCACCATCAGCCTTACCACCCGCCGTTCAGTCGCTACCTGAGGCCTGGAGACAGCCAGACCCTGCTTCCCCCTGGGCTTCTTGGCTTCCCGGCTGTGTGACCTGGGACAGATCACATAGCCTCTTATGGGACAAGGTACGTGAAAGGCCTTAGCGTGGTGCGTGCCAGAGGGAGCCAGAAGGTTCTGACCAAATCGGAGCTACAGGCCAAGCAATCTGCAAATTCTTGGGCTTTATGCCGAAGGACCTCGGTGTCTGGCACACGGCTCCCTGGCTACCCCACCCCCACACCAGGAGGCCATCCTGTGTCACAGGGAAACAGGGAGGCAGTGTGTCCTCTGACACTCCCCCTCTGGGCTGCATCCCTTGCCAAGCCCGCTGGCTTCCTGAACCTTCATGAATCTGTCTAGGTCCCCTGAGAGCTTAGTGATGTGCCCAGTTGTGGAGGTCGGAGAGGGTCCGGGCCTGGCTCCGGGCAGGGCCCTACCTCTTCCGGCTCCCCTTCTGCTGCTCCTGCTTGGGGCCAAAGGTGAAGACCACAATCTTGTGCAGCAGGCTGCAGAGGGAGAAGAAAGGAAGACAGGGACGAGAGGCTGAGGGGGATCCTGGGGCCATCTTCTAACCTGCTTCTAGCGGGCGCCCCTTCCCCTCACTCTACTGTGACTTCCTGAGCTTTCGGGCACCCAAAATCTTTCAACCATAGAAATTTTGCAAATGTACTAACCCTCGTTTCCTGGAAAGCCCTTGAAAGGAAACTTCAGTTCTAGCTGTTCTCTGCCTCAGGCTGAAACCCTCTTCCTTTGCTGGGTGCTTGCCCAGAGCACCCTCCAGTGAGGGCGCTCAGCCCCCCACCCCCGAAGCCAGGTCATGCCAGAGGTCACTGCCAGCTCTGGGACAGGCACTGACAGTCCACGTGGGACTGTAACCCTACCGCAGGAACATCCCTAAGCGCGACTGTGTAAACTCAATGTTAAATACACATTTCTTACCCCCCCCTTTTTTTAAAGATTTTATGTATTTATTTGAGAAAGAGTGAGAGAGAACACAAGAAGGGGAGGGGCAGAGGGAGAGGGAGAAGCAGAGTCCCCACTGAGCAGGGAGCCCGATGTGGGGCTCGATCCCAGAACCCTGGGATCATGATCTGAGCCGAAGGCAGACACCTAACTGACTGAGTCCCTCAGATGCCCCTAAATACACATTTCTCATTGCAGAGCTCATACTTCTTCCATGTGCAGAACTTGCAAATTATAATAAAGTAAGAAGAAAATAAAGAAAAATCATCCAGCACCGCTTCCACGTGGCAATGACTGCTGGTGACATTTGGGAATGGGTTCTTCAAGTGTTTTGTTTTTAAAATGCAATGAATCTTCTTTCTTTTTTTCTTCTTCTTAATAAATGGGATTAAAGGACAGATTCTTGTTTAAAAGTAGTTTTTCGGGGCGCCTGGGCGGGTCAGTTGGTTAAGCAACTGCCTTCGGCTTAGGTCATGATCCCAGAGACCCGGGATTGAGCCCCACATCGGGCTCCCTGCTCGGCGGGAAGCCTGCTTCTCTCTCTCTCACTCCCCCTGCTTGTGTTCCCTCTCTCGCTCTGTTTCTCTCTGTCAAATAAATAAACAAAATCTGGGCACCTGGGTGGCTCAGTTGGTTAAGCAACTGCCTTCAGCTCAGGTCATGATCCCAGAGACCCGGGATCGAGTCCTACATCAGGCTCCCTGCTCAGTGGGAAGCCTGCTTCTCTCTCTCTCACTCCCCCTGCTTGTGTTCCCTCTCTGCCTGTGTTTCTCTGCATCAAATAAATAAAATCTTTTTTTTTTTTTAAATAAAGCAGTTTTTCAAGGGACAGGGTGAAACAAGGATGACAAAATGTTGATAATTATTGGTGGGGACTGGGGTGTTCGCCATTCTCCCTACCTTTTGAGTATGTCTGGAAAGCTTTACTATAGAAAAGGTGAATTAAAATTATACCATAGTCATCCCTCTAGACTAAAATTGTACCTATATCATCATTTTTCATTAAGTTTTTCTCTCTGAAGGGAACTGAGTTTACTAACCTCATATCCAACTGCTATATATTTAAGGTCTGTTCATTTTCCCCTATTACAACCAACACTGAGGTGAGCATTCCGGCATTTGTACCAGCCGATTTCTTTAGTGTAAATCCCTAGAAATGAACGGAGTACCATTTGGAACGAGCTAACGATCCTCTATTGGATCATTATTGTCAGCAAATCAGGGTCCCCTCATCTCTCTTGGGTTAATCAATGTTTCTCTCCTCCTTTGAGGGCCGTTTAAAGCAGGGACCACCCTACTCAGGAGTCCCTTAGGGTGGGGACTGCATTGACATTAATTAGCACCTGGCCTCAGGTCCCCAGACTGAATCCTGATACTTACAGAAGTAAGGCTGGCCACGGTCTTAGGTCAGGTTCCCTAAAAGCAGAGCCTGAGCCTCTGAATGGGGTAGAGGGCCAAGCATCCCTTGACCACTTCTGTCTGTGATACCCTAAGGGCCTGCTCTTGGGAGAGGCTGGTAAGGGACCAAGGCAAGCAGAACCGAGCAGGTCCTCGGCCTGATCCCGCAGGGAGCTCTGGAGCCTGAAGGGCACCAAAAGTTTGTCCCATCTGAGGGAAGGGGGGGGGGTGGAACAGTGATGCCTCTGTCACTGGCCACTCCTGGCTGGGGGAACTGGGAGGCTAACCATCCAGGTAGCCCTGGCTCCTCTCAGCCCGGGGCAGTTTCCGGGAGAAGGTTTAAGTGGCGAGCAGCCAATGTCCGTAGCAAATTGGGAAAAGAGGATGTGAGCAGGGCTCCAGCAGCATCTTCTCCAGGTCCCAAAGGCCCCGGGCCCAGAAGGAATGCTAGGGTCGTCTTAGAGAGAATGGTGGGAGAGCCCCAGAGCTCCAGGCTGGAGGGAAGAGTGGGTAACAGTGGTCCACTGGGAGGTCCTACCTGATGTGCAGCTCTGCGAGGGTCTGGCACGTCCTCACCGCACTCAGCACACCGTGCAGCCCGTCCACAGAGAGCCCGTTGTCGCTGAGGCTGTGGAGCGAGGGAGAGGAGGGAAGGGGTGGCAGTCAGCAGGCAGCTTAAGTTCCCAGGCCTAGACGGCTCCAGTCCCCATCGTGGGATGTCCTGGATCCACCAGCAGGATGTCTCAAGGACCCTGGCCCATGTGGATGAGCCAAGAGCTGCAGGGCCTCGCTGCCCCACTCAGAGAACGAGGTTCCACAGCCTGAGCGAGAAGAACTGACTCATGGTTTTCACCTCTCTGAGCCTGCTTCCTGGTCTGTAAAACTGCCACCATTTTAATCCCATTTTACAAGTGGAGAAACTGAGGCCCAGAGACATTAAATGATGTTAAGGCTACTAAGCGACACAGTCAGGACTGAGCTCCCAGGGCAAGGTCCCAATCCACCGTTACTCAACGTTCCCCCACCCGATGCACACTGGATGCTAAGACCTCAATACATCCCGCCCAAACACCAGCCCACCCAATACCATGTGGCACCACAGCACCTCCAGCTGCCCACGACCCCCTTTCCTTCCCGCCAGCCCAACAACCACCCCTTTACCTCGGCACTGTGCCTCTACCCTAACACGCCTCTTCCCTTTCCAACACCCCAATACCCATCCACGCCAAACCCTAATGCAACACACAGAGCGTCACCCCACCCCACCCCAGGGCTGTTGCAAGGAGGAACTGGAACGCAAGCCACTGATGTGCGAGCAACACGCTCTCCACACCCCAGGGGTTTTGGTCACCAGAACCGAGGCGGTGGCTCAGGCCAGAGGCAAGGGTAAGTCATGGGCAGAAGCTGCTCCAACTTTGCTGGTGTTAGGGGACAGCAGGTCAGTGGGGGCAGCACTATTTCTGGCCACTGCAGGTGTGCAGACCAGGGTGCTAGGGACCAGGTGGGGCTCTCTCCGGGGCTCCCCCCGCCACCACCCAACAGTGATGCTGGCAACTCACTCCAGATTCCTGGCGATGTGCAGCTGAGAGGCGGCCTTCGCCATCAGTCGACAGCCTTCATTGTCCAGCTGGTTTCCTGAAAGGCTGAGACAGAGGAGCCCCCATGCCTTGCGCTGTTGGGGTGGGGTCCCCCCTTTGGCCTCTGCACTCACACAGTCCCTCCTTGACTTTAGCCAAAGGAGCACTCCAAATGAGCCCTAATAATGATGGATGTTGACAGGCTGTGTATGACGAGTCCCAGACTGTCCTGGTTGCTTCTAGCATTGCTGGGCATTTAATCCTCATAAGGACCCCGTGGGGCAGGCACTGTGTTACCCTCATCTCACTGATGAGCAAACCAAGTAGAAAGAGGTTAAAGCACCTCCTGAAAGGTAGATTTGGGATTTGAACCCAGGCAGCCTGATTTCAAGGCCCCACCCTCAGCTGCTTTTTTATGCTTCAACCCGCATACCTGCTTCTTATGATCAAGTCCATGGTTAGAGGGGTGTCAGGTCTACCACGGGGATCAGGGAAGGTTTCCCTGATGTTGGAACCACTGGCTTGAAACACTAGGAACTTAGTAGGTAAGGGGTGGGAGAGAGATGGGGGAAGGGTGTTCCTGGTGTTGGGAATGGCTCATTCAAAGGTCCTGGGGCATGGCCCCCTGGAGAAGCTGAAAGGGAGACACTGTGCAGGACTGAAGATTTCAGTGACGGGACAGGGTCAGGTGGGGCTTGGTGGGTTATAGGCGTTTTGGATCACACAGGATTTTAGGATTTGAGTTTCACCATGAGCAGTGGGAAGGAGTAAAGGGAGGGCAGGCAGCAGTGAAATGCAGGCCACTCTTTGCTACATGGGAGTAGCCAGTGTGAAAGCAGGAACCCAGTGAGGAGGCTGATGGGTCATCCAGGTGAGGAGTGAGAATGGTCTGGACTGGAGAGGTGGAAGAAAAGAAGGCAATGCTGAGAGCTATGCAAGTGGTCGGCGGACTTGGGATGGGCTGGCTATGGAGGAAGGTAAGAGAGCTGAGCCATGTCTGGTTTGTGTAGCCAGGTGGGGGATGGGGCCATACTGCAAGTGAGAGCACCTGGGGCAGGTGGGGGGAGGGTCAGGTTTGGTGATGTCCTGGGTTTTGTAAAAATACCTTCTAATCCTGACTTGGTTCCCCCACTGGGACAATGTCCAGGCTCAAGCCCTGTCACCAAGGGCCCTCACCCATTCATCTTTCCCTAGGGTGGGGCCACTCTCCTCACAACACCTTATGGCATTCCGTCACTCCACAATCTTGCCCAATCACTCCACAAACTTGATTTCCTGGGATGGTCCTAGCAAGGATCCCCTCCTGCGGACATGACAGGACCTCAACCAATCCCCAAGCCCTACTCTCAACGAAGCTGGGCGTTAACAGAATTTCTCCAGCTCCAAAAGGGAAGGCAGTCTCACTCTACCCTGGGAGGAAGACAGGGGAAGGGGACTCTGAGGCCTGTGGTTTGGACGACAAGTGTGATGAGATCTCTACTTTGCAGCTCTCAGTGACACTGGTTACAAGGACGAGACTGGCAGGAGTTAGACTGCCTGAGCTGCAACCCTGGCCTGGACTCTTCCTGGCTCTGTGGCCTTAGCAAACTTAATCTCTGTGTGGTTGAATTTTCTCCTCTGTGAAGTGCACAGAAATAACACTTACAAATCACAGAGATGGTAAGATTAAATGAGAGGATGTATGCAAAAAAGCCGAGGGCAAGAGCTAAATAGTGGTAGCAGCCATGATGCTCTCAGTTCCCCAGATTCTCAATGAGGCAGCATGCCCTTCCTTAAACCCTGCACCCAAAGTGGAGGCCCCTCAGAGAGTGCCCTGCCCCCCCCACCCATCTCCTACCCCAGCACTTTCCATGATACTCACTCTACTTCGTCCAGGTGGGGGCCTTCCTGGAGCTGGGCGATGAGCTTCTGCACGTCATGGACCCCGAGCTGACACTGCTGGAGCCTGGAGTGAGGACGGAGGCAGAAAGGCTCAGGGCAGGAAGCTATACCACACCTGCTCTGGCCACAGGGGCCACTGCCGGTGTTAGGAGTCAGAGGGAGGTAGGAGGCAGTCAGACCGGGGGCTCACCCTGGCCCTGCTTCTTAGTAGCTAGTCAATCTTGGATAAGGCCCTTAACCTCAGTTTCCTCCTCTATCAAATAGGAATAATAATAAAGTATACTTGGCAGGGTTTTCAAAAGAATTACAGTGAGATAATGGATATAAAATACTATAGTGCCGGTATGTAGCAAGGGCCCATTAAATGAGTTGTAATTACTGCTGTTAGGACAGACGCTCCTTATTCTCGCCAGGATGGGCTCATTCAAGTCCTTTCTCTGCTCCATGCCTGTTTTTCCTCTCAGCCTCCTTGCCCTGCTATACCTCTCCTAGGAAGGCACTCTCTCCCCCATATTATATTCCTCCCCTTAAGGCAATGGAGCCCACAGGGTACCTGAGCGTCAGGCTTCTGCTCTGAGCCTCTTTCCTCTGGCCAGCATTTCGCTGTAGGTCTGGTGCTCTGGCAAGAACAAATCCAACATTGGCTTCGTCTTAGAGTCCAGGACCTGATGGGCCAAACCTCTTACCTTGGGTTCCAGGGCCTGAAGATCCCATGGCGTGACCCACAGTGAATGAATAACAAAGTCAGTTGTTTGGAGGTGATTCAGCAAAGCAGCAAGAGCAAAAGGTTTGAGGGCAAAGGGGCTTTATTCACATTCTGGCTCTGCCATGTATAGCTGTGTGGCTTCAGGCCAGTTACTTCCCCTATCTGAGCTTTCATGGTCTCTTTTCCAAGATGGGATGACAATCTCTAACGCAAAGTGAATGAGGACTAAAAGGAGATGATGTACAGTCAAGCGCCCAGCATGGGGACAAAAGTGAAGCTTAGTAAAAAGAAGCTTCTATTTCTATGTTGTAAAGCTTTCTATTTGTACACGTGCCACTTGTGGTTCAAAAGGCTGGGATCATGGACTGCGTGTGGGTCCACGCCGCGGGAGCCACGGCACCTCGAGGCTCTCTCCCACTGGGCCAGGGGACGGGTGGGGGCTTCAGAGAAGCTGGAACATTATTAGCCAGGTTTTTCACAGACCTCTAGATTGGCGCTGTCCAACAGAAATTTCTGCAGTGATGAGAATGTTTTATATCTGTGCCATTGAGTCCCTGAAATGCAGCTAATGTGGCTGACAAACTCAAATGTTCATTTTACTTAATTTTAATTAGTATACATTTAAATAGCCACATGTGGCTAGTGGCTGCCATTTTGGGCATCATAGCTCTACAGAGCTGGAGGGGGGAAAAGACACTGGTCCTACTAGATCATTGTGCGGATGAGGAAACTGAAGCTCAGAGACAGGAAAGGACTTGCCCAAGGACATACAGAATCATCTGTCTGTGGGTCTTGGTCAGCCAGGGAGGAGCGTGAGGAAGCCCAGTTGGAATGTTCTCACATGGAAAGGCTGCTTCCCTTTCTTTGGCCATGTAGGACCAGCCCAGCTGGAATCCATGCACAGCTGGAATAGCCAGCATCTGGCTGGATGTCAGCACTGCACTTTCAATGTATCCCCTGACTTCTTTTGGGGGGGGGGAGGATGGAAGAGTTTTCCAGAGCTTTTCCCACATACTAACACCAATCTATATTCATGCCTTCCCTAAGGGCCTGACTTGCACTGAGATTTCTGGAGATGCTCCTTCACCAGAGGGACCAGATGTGGTCCAAATATGCTAGAGGAAGGTAAAGTCCTTTGCTACTTTAGAGAAGAAAGTTATTTCTCAGGGCAGTCATAGCAAGAAGAATCCCTGCATTCCAGCTCTTCAGAGGCCCTCTTGGCCACCTCCACCTGTCAGTATTTGAGCCCAGACCCACCCCCTCCCTAGGTTCTTACCCTGGAGGCTCTGCAGCGGTCTCTGTGGGCGGGGAAAGAAGGAAGATGAGGTCGGCCTCCCTGCAAGAGTCAGACACTGAGCCATGAAACCTGTGGACTGGAAACTCGCACATCACCCACCACCTGCACTCCCCTTGCAGCCCGAAACATCCAGAGAAAGTCTACTTTATTATAACCAACAGAAACAACTGGCAGAAATGCCCCAAATCCGACAAGTAAAATTTGTGACTATGTCATTGCTCAATGAACCCCGAGAGATTGTTTATAAAAGTCAGGAAAACAGTATTTACAGAGATGACTTTTTAAAACTAGGAATGCAAAGAGTTTTTTGTGTAAGTTACAGTATTTTACTGTTAAGAGGCACGGCACCTAACCCACTCCGCGAACCCCAGTTCAGCACCGTGGAGAGCAACATGCCGCTAAAGGTTCTCTGGCTAAGCCTACACGTTCCTAGATGCGTTGACTCATTCCTTCGACCATCCGCCCATCTATCCATCCATCATTCTGCTCAGCCACTATATACGGAGTACCAGGTGCCAGACCTGAGCTAGGCTCTGGAGATACCAATGTGAATAAAATAGATTCAGGCCCACATGCATAGCTATTGCTGACATGGTGCTGCATTTCCCACTCCCTACCTTCCCCTCCCCCTTGCTCAAGCCTTTGAAGGTCCAGATTCCATCTCTTCTGCTCACCTGACCTGCAGGGTCCTGACAGTAGGGCATTCGACTGCTACCTTTGTCAAGCAGAGTAAGGTTGACACAGAGACATTGTTGCGGCTCAGGCTGTAAGATTGTGGCAAGGGTATCAGGAGTGAATCCTATATCCCATGGACCCCAGAGTTTCTTTGCTCTCCAGGGGGAGTTGGCGGCTCAGGCAGGGGTGGGGGTGGGGTGTGTGTGGAAAGACTGCTTACTCAAGCTTCTGGAGCCGCGGCAAACAAGGAAGTACCTCCACGATGTTCAGCACAGCCCAGTCCTTGAGCTGGTTGTCCTGAAAACTGCAAGAGACCAAGGCCCATGTCCCTCAGCCATGAAGTTGGGGGACTTGGGGGCCCCATCTGGCAGGTGACATGGTTGCCTCATGGAGGAGACACAAGTCATAGTCCCACAATGTGTTGGTGACCTACTCTATGGTATCCAGTAAGCCCAGCTAGGAGGAGAGGCCCTCTGTTGTCCTCACTTCTGTCCCTATTCATCCCCAATGGGGGAGTTCCCGCCTAGTGGCCTAAGAGACCCAGATAACGGGCTGTGAAGGCCTCATGAGGTAGAATGAGGACACCTGGAACACTGCTCTTAGGGCTACGTCTGGGATGTACCTGGGCCAGAGTTTATCAGGGCCTCTTGGCTCCTGGGTGATGAGCAGAATCTAGACTGGGTACAAGAGATGCTGCTTCCAGCCCCAGCTCTGGCCTTGACTCACCCAGAACCTTAGGCCAAGCACATTCTTTCTGACCTCACATTCCCCATCTGTCAAATGGGGTCTACAATCCAGCCTTGCCTGAGTTCCTAGCTGAAGGGACAGAAGTGAGAGGGTACTTTTGTGTATGACTGCACATGGTTAGGGCAAATGTTTAGAGATGTAAACTTGCTGACACTTGTTTCCCCGATTATTGAGAATGACCTTTGCCTTTCCTCCTGTCAGGCAGTGATCCCACAGAAAGGCACCAGCTGAGGGCATAGGAGCTGTGGTCCAGCTAACACTCCACATAGTAAGCGGGATGATGCAGTGCCAGGCTGCATGTCTCTGGACAAAAGGGTGCCTTGCTAAATCTCCTAAAGGTGCCCTACAAGCTAGTGCTTCTGCCAATGAGCTGTTGAGAATGCTCCCCGGCCCCACCCCTCTTGGGCTACTCACCACTCAGGAGTGTATTTGCACACATGTGCCCAGTTAGCACGTACTTCCATCCAAATGTGTGCACACACCTATAAATGTGCATGTGAGGGGAACATATGTGACTGGGCGAGTCCAAGTGTGCACACATATGTGCACGAGTGTGAAGGTATGTGTGTGTTTCATGCATTTATGTGTACCCACTCTGCCTGACACCTGCCTGCACTTGGCCATCCCTTCTCTCAAGGTCACAGGAAGAGGAGGAGCCTCAAAACTCAAGGTCCTTTCAGAGTCCAAAATATTAGATGGAGGAAGCAGTGCTATAGGGTTTTGGGGAGCCTTGCGTTTGGATCCAGCCCCACTCCATTTTTGGCCCAAAGCCTCCCCACTCTGGGTCTCACTGAAAAACTGGTCAAATCCTGGTGGAAAATGCAGGACTCATTACAGGCTCTGGGGTGGGGTGGGGAGCCCAGGGACCTGGGAAGCCACCTATCCCCCCAGCCAGCAGGTCTACCTGGAGATCACTCACCTGACCTCTTCCAGCTGTGGACAGAGGCGGAGAGCCTGAACCAGATGGCTGATGCCTCGGGCAGTGATCTTACTTCCTGCTAACCTACAGGGTAAGCAGAGGTAGTGGGAAGGAATGGGGGGAGGAAAGGGAGGGGTAGGCCAGGAAGCTGCCCTGTGCGGGGTCAAAGGGAGAGGGGAGAGTTCCAGGCATTTCCAGCTAAGGATCCCTCTTGGACCCAAGCCCTGGCTCACCCCAGCTTCTTCAGGCTCAGCATTGTTGGCAGGCTCCTGGAGAGGGCTTCTGCAAAAGCGTCCCCGCACTTCCTGCTCTTAAAGCTGCCATAGGAAGAGGCAAGGTAGCAGAGGCTCAATGCTGGGCAGGGCTTAGAAGCCATCACCCCCACCCCTTTCTCTGACAGATGGAACTGAACAGTTATGTTAATATTAGGAGCTGTTGTTTGTAGTAATAACGAGCATGTATCATGGCAGAGACTGTTAACTGCCCGCTGAAACCCGTTCTCCACAGGTAAAGCTCGCACTGGGAACAGAGTCTCCCGCTCACATTTCCAGCCTCCTGTGCAGCTCCGAGTGGCTATGCAGCTATGCTCTCACCACTGGAACATGAGCAGAAGGGGTGCGTCCCATCCCTGCGTGTGTGGGCTTTAACACACTGGGTGTATCTAATGCGTGCACCCCTTTCCTTCCCCTAAGCCAGGGCAGATATGCCCATGACCCCGCTTTGACCACGCAGATCCAGACGCCCAAGGGGACGATGGAGCATCAGTAGGAGGGGTCTGGGTCCCTGCGGGAACACTCAGAGCTGCACCATCTCAGAGACCTGGACCGCTTACCTCTGAGCGTTCGTTCCATGACATGAAACAAAATTCATTATGTAATTCACTGTACGGGAGGGTGGGTTTGGGTTTTCTGAGCCTCACCTTTTCTCTCACTACTACCACATATACTGGGCCTCCACTGTGTGCTAGGTGCTCACTGAGGAGGGTTTTCCCAGCATTCTCTTATTTGGCTCTTACAATAACCTCACATAGTCATTGTTATTACTGTTTCTTTTTAGGGATGAAGAAACTCAGGCTGAGAGGTTAAATAACCTGCCCAAAGTCAGACCGTCTCCAGAGGCAGAGGCCCCAGCCTGTGGCTGAGAGAGAGAGGGAGACTCAGCAGGGTCCTAGCAACTACAAGAACAAAGGGACCCTAAGGTCTTGGGAGGAAGGGAGCGTCTGCACAGGCTCTCAGGCTGAGGGGTAGTTCAGATTCTCTGTCCTGATGTTTGAGGTTTGCGCCCAGCCTCCCTCGGCAAGGGTCCGAGCAACTCCACCCTCCCAAAGCCCAGTTCCCTCCCAGGGCCTCCCCGGTCCTCCCCAAGCCTACTCTCACCTGAGACTCTCTACCTGCTTACAGTCTGCCAGGGCCTCAGGGCAGTGGGGCTCCAGGGGGCAGCCCTCAAAATCCAGATGGATGGGGGCGTTCCGGTACCCCAAGATCTTGGTCAGGGCAGCCAGGTCGGTGTAGGTCAGTGGGAAATTGTGGAAGGACAGGTGACAGGGGAGACTCTGGGCCATGAGGCTGGCCAGCTCAGGCTCCTGGGTCTCACCCACACAGTGACAGAGCGCTATAACCTTCGGCCCCGTGAGCCTGCGGGCGGCCAACTTCCTCAACGTCTGGGTCACCGAAGCCTGCCTGGCGCTCACCCACATCTCGTCCCGCTGGGCCATGAGGCTGAGGAAGGGTCGGCAGGCACGGGAGGCCAGTCCCGCCAGGAAGGTGGGGAGGTGGTCTAAGAGGCCAGGCCGAGCTTTGGTCCGTAGCACCCAGCGAGAATTGAGGATGACGTGGCTGGCGAGTGCATTTCTGTCCACCTTGGGGCTGGCCATCAGGTACAAAGCAGCAAAAAACTCCTGGAGGCTGAGGTGGGTGAAGGCGTAGCCTGTATCCTGGTGCCCTGGGCCCATGCAGACGCAGAAGGACGTCAGCAAGCCGAGGGCTGCCCCGAAGGCCATCGTGGGCGGGCGGATGTCTCCTACAGAGAAGATAACCTTCCCGGTCTCCAGGCCTCTCAGGGCCACCTCACTGAGGTCTAGCAGGGCCTCGGGAGACAGGCACCCACGGGGGCCGAGGGTGGATAGCATCTGCACGTAGTTCTGGGTCACGGTGGGCAGGAGGGCCGCAGACTGGCCCAGCAAGCTGCCTGGGAGCAGGCGGTGGAGGCAGAGGCAGGCGACCTGGCAGAGCGCGGGCACGGCACACAGGCTCTGCAGCTGTCTGCTGGCCCGCAGCTCCGCCAGGGCTGCCTCCTGCCCCAGCTGGTCCGGGAAGAAGCGGCCCACGTACTCCTCCACCCGTGGCCTGTCAAAGCCCCACATGTGTACCGTGGCTGCCTCTGTGGGCAGGCAGTCGGGCAGCTTCCCTGGACGGGAGGTGGCCAACACCCAGCAGCCAGGCAGCAGCGTCCCCCGGCAGAGGCCGGAGAAGAGGGCGAGGGCCGGACTTGGGTCCTCAGGACCTGCCTGCGCCCTGCCAGAATGGGGGTCGAGGGCCTGGTCCAGCCCATCAAAGATCAGCAGGACCCCGTCGGCATTCTCCTCCAGGTACTGGAAGACTGAGTCGGAGCCCGCCTCGGGGCTTAGGTACAGGTCGAAAAGGAGCTGGGGCAGTGTCAGGAGACTTGTGATCAGGTTGAGCTGGCGGAACTCAAAAAGGAACAGGGCCTGGAAGCGGTCCAGCTGGCCGTCAGCCCACCTCTGACAGAGCCGGTGGGCCAGGGTGGTCTTGCCCATGCCCGCCTTCCCCAGGAGCACTGTCACCCTCGGGCCCTTGTCGGCCCTGGTGTTGAAGAGGTCCCGGATGCTCACGTCCACGCCGTCTTCTGTCTTGGGATCCCCCAGCGCCACCCCCTCCTGAGTGCGGAAGGGAGCTGGGGTCCGGCTCCACTGCAGGATAGGGGGGATGTAGGCCTGGTGGGAGGCCAGGGGTTGCCCTGGCCCAGGGATCTGGCTGCCATAGCGCTGCTGGGCAGAAGTCTTCAGCAGCTGCAGGTACCTCCTGGCCAGCTCTGCAAGGGGGCAGGGTCAAGCATGAGGGCGGGAGGCCTCCTACCCCCAGATCCCCTCACCCCAGCACTGGCTGTTGGGAGCCCGTAGCCTAGCTGTGTGTGCAAGCGTGTGGGACTGGCAAGAGCACACAATTCCTAGAAGGAGTTGTTTCCATAGAAGCCCTGGTTCTGGGGGCCATCTAAATGGAGAAGCGCGGCTGGGGGAGCGTTAGATCATGACTCTGTTTTGCAACAATACAGATGGTGTAAAGCTGTCAGTGAGATGGGGCAGGGGAAGAGGGAGGCTCCCTTTGCAACATCTCAGAACCATCTCCTAACTGTGTATCTGAGTAGCCTTTTCCCCTCCCAACATTTCAGTTTTGCAATGCCCAGGGGTGAGGGCTCACCACCTATAGGCCTAGGCACTGGTCAGTCAGAACTGGAAGCTGGGCCCTTACTATGCCAAGCATTGACTTTTTAATTGCTGTATCCCTGGGAAAGCTTGGGTGGCCCAGGGGAAGAACCGGGGCCACTGTCGGGGGATGCTGGGGACAGGTGGTTGACACAAGGATTCTTCTGGACAACGAGTGGAGAATGAGAGAAGTTCTGTCTTCTCTACTCCCTCTGGCCTGGCCAGTCCTCAGCAGCCCCCATGCCTTGTGGGGGTGGTGGTCTCCCTGGTATTCTGCCCATCTCTAAACTGGTCAGTGAGGGCCCAAGTCTGAGGTCATACTGGTCATCTCGCCTCTGCCCACCCAGACATCCAGTCCATCTCCGTTGGAAGGAGGACAAGAGTTGCTGAGCTCCTGGAGGTTTATTAGCAGAGCACAGAGTCCAGGACCTGTGTCCTGGCCCCAAGGCAGGTCCTGATGTCTGGGTCCTTCCCCACCTTGGTACCCACCTAGCTGCTGCTTCTTGCATTGCTTTGGGCGAGGTGAGGACCCACAGCTCTGATAAGGCCGCTTGAGGCCTAGAAAGAATGAGAGAAGAGTAAGGGGTGAAGTCTGGGGGCCTGGGCTGAGGGGCCACCAAGCACCTCTGGGGGGCTGGCTCCATGTCACAAACAGGCAGTAGGCACACTGCACCCCGGGACCAGACAAAGACAGGCAGCAGAGGCTGAGTCGATACTGGCTTCTGTTTTGCAGAAGGTGGTCAGAGGCCTGGGTGAGAGGCCCAGAGGCTCTGGGCTGGGGGATCCCCCTGTCCAGGATGCAGGGAGCCAGGTCCACAGCCAGCAGCCTCAGAAACACTTAGCCTCGAGCACAGAATGGCTTAGGACACATCCAGGTCTGTTGAGACCACTGCTGGTTAGAAAAGTGAAGTTTCCAATGGGCTTGGCTGGGCCTGTGCCCTCCCTCTGGGGTCAGTGTGTTTCACCACTCTTATTTCACATCCCTCACATTTCCTCACTTCCCTTACTGGTTTCTCAAATTCTTATCTGGTTGTGGATTCTCAAGAGACACCTTTTTTCTTTCTTTTTTTTTTTAATTTTATTTATTTACTTGACACAGAGAGAGAGAGATCACAAGTAGGCAGAGAGGCAGGCAGAGAGAGAAGGGGAAGCAGGCTCCCTGCTGAGCAGAGAGCCCGATGCGGGACTTGATCCCAGGACCCTGAGATCAGGACCTGAGCCGAAGGCAGAGCTTTAACCCACAGAGCTGCCCAGGCGCCCTCTCAAGAGATACCTTAATGCCTTTCTGAAGAGGTTGGGAAAAGAACCTAGGAAGAAGGAAAACAGGAAGGAAGGGGAGAGAAAAGGGAGGGAAGGAAGAAAGGAAAGGAAAAATTTTCCCTAATCCCCAAATTAGGGAAAAACGTGAAGAAGTTAAGCAAGGTACTCTCCCAGCCAGGTATCAGTGACCAGTCAGGGCAGCCCCTGGGCAGGCCCCTCGCCCTGACAGGTGTTAGCTGCCAAGGTGCAGGACTTCAGGGAGATTCAGGGATCCCTGAGAGGGACTAGAACCAGTTTGAGAATATTTTAATATTCTGTCAACTCCTCTATTAATAAGGGACCCACTGGCTAAGTATCATTCAGGTCTGGTCACAGCCATGTGATAACTATGCCAGCTCAATGGTATGAGCCAGAAGGGACGGGGAGCAGGACTAAACAGTTTTAATCTGCTGGACAGCTGGGATTATGGAGTGGATGTTTTCTATTAAAGCCTGTTGATGCTACTGCCATGCATGGCTCTAAGTAAAAAGCCCATACTTCCATAGAAATAAAGGTTCTGAGTGCAACAGTGAAAGTGAAAGATGGAAAGCTTTCCCTTCAAGATCAGGAACAAGGCAAGGATGATTGCTTTCACGACCTCTATTCAACATAGTACTGGAAATCCTAGCCAGAGAAATTCGGCAAGAAAAAGAAATAAAAGCATCTAAATTGGAAAGGAAAAAGTAGACCCTTTTTGCAGAGCATGGGGTCTTATATATAGAAAACCTCAGGGGTGCCTGGGTGGCTCAGTTTGTTGGGCGACTGCCTTCGGCTCAGGTCATGATCCTGGAGACCCAGGATCGAGTCCCACATCAGGCTTCCTGCTCAGCGGGAAGCCTGCTTCTCCCTCTCTCACTCCCCCTGCTTGTGTTCCCTCTCTAGCTGTGTTTCTCTCTGTCAAATAAATAAAAAATCTTAAAAAAAAAAAAGAAAGAAAACCTCAAAAGCTCCCCAAAAAGGTCTTTTGGAACTAAAAAATGAATTCAGCAAAGTAGCAGGATGCAAAGTCAACACACAAAAATGAGCTGCATTTCAGCACACATGAACCTAAAAGGGAAATTACAAAAACAATTCCCTTTATGAAAGCTTCCAAAGAATAAAATGCTTAAACATTAACCAAGAAGGTGGAAAACATGCATGTTGAAAACTACGAAACACTGTTGAAAGAAACTAAAGAAGATGTAAATAAATGGAAACGCATCCCAGGCACACCGCCTGGAAGACTTTATATCGTTAAGATGGCAAACTTACCCCAAACAGTCTACAGATTCAATATAATTCCCATCAAATCCCAATGACCTTTTCTGCAGATATAGGAAAACCAATCCTAAAGTTCATATGGAATCCCAAGGAACCCCAAAGAGCCAAAAACTCTTGAAGAACAAAGTTGGAGGACTCACACTTCCTGATTTCAAAGCTTACTACAAAGCTACAGTAATCAAAATAGTGTGGCACTGGCACAAAGACAGACCTACAGACCAACGGAACAGAATAGAAAGCCCAGAAAGAAACCTTCACATATATGGTCAAATAATATTTGACAAGGGTGCCAAGTCCATTTAATGGGGAATGGACAATATTTTTTAAAAAATGGCGCTGGGAAAACTGGATGCCTACACACAAAAGAAAAAAGAATGAAGTTGGACCCTTAACATCACATACAAAAATTACCTCAAAATGGATCAAGGACCTAGATATAAAACCTCTAGCAATAAAACTCTTAGAAGAAAAAACAGGGCAAAACTTCCCAACATTGGATATGGTAATGATTTCTTGGATATGGCACCAAGGCACAGGGAACACAAGGAGAAACAAACAAAATGGGCTTCATGACAGTGAAAAACATTTTGTGCATCCAAAGACACTATCCAGGGGGTAAAAAAAGAACCTACAGAATGAGAGATATCTGCAAAACAAAGATCTGAAAAGGGATTAATATCCAGAATATATAAAGAGCTCCGAAACTCAACAACAGCAAAACAAAGTGGTTAAAAAAAAAGGACAAAGACCTTGAAGAGACCTATCTCCAAGAAGGCATAAGAAGAATGGACAACAAACATTAGGGAAATGCAAATCAAAATCACAATGAGATCAATACCACCTTACACCTATCATGATAGCTACTATAAAAAACAAAACAAAACAGAAAATAAGTGTTGGCGAGGATGTGGAGAAATCATAACCCTTGTGTGCTGTTGGTGGGAAGGCAAAATGGCACTGAAGATGTGAAAACAGTATGGAAGGGCCTCAGAAAAATTAAAAATAGAATTGCCATCTGACCCTGGATTTGGAAGATCTACTCAAAAATAACTGAAAGCAGGATTTTGAAGAAATATTTGTTCACAGCAGCTTTATTCACAATAGCTAGACTGTGGAAGCAGCCCAAGAATTTATCAACAGATGGATGGCTAAGCCAAGGGTGGTGTCCCCAGACAATGGAACATTCGTCAGCCTCACAAAGGAAGGAAATCCTGACACTCACTACCATGTGGAGGAACCTCAGGAACACTCAGGAACGCTGAGTGAAATAAGCCTGTCACAAAATGATTCTGCTTATAAAAGAGATTGAGAGTGGTCAAATCATAAAGACAGAAAGTAGAATGGTGGTTCCCAGGGGCTGGGGGAGAGGAGACTAGGGGGCTATTATTGTTCGGTGGGGACAGAGTTCCAGTTTTCCAAGATGAAAAGGGTTCTGGAGACGGATGGTGGTGATGGGCCCACAAGAATGAATTTAGTACCACTGAACTGGGCACGTAAAAATGGTTAAGATAGCCCCTGGGTGGCTCAGCTGGTTAAGCATCTGCCTTTAGCTCAGGTCATGATCTCAGGGTTCTGGGATCGAGCCCCGCACCAGGCTCCCTGCTCAGTGGGGAGTCTGCTTCTCCCTCTCTTTCGGCCCCTCCCCATCTACTTGTGCTCACTATTTCAAATAAATACGATCTTTAAAAAAATGGATATGTGTATTTTGGTACAACAACAACAAAAAAGAAGTGTGGCCCATCAATCTGAGGCCACATCAGCATTTGATCGCTGCCCTCTCTGTGTTCTACCCGAAGATCAGTCAGAGGCTGCCAGGACGTGGACGGCAGTCCATGGGTCAGTATCAGGCCCCAGGGCATCTCAGTGATGAGGGACCTGAGTCTGTGGGTTTGGAGGATGAGGCCTGAGGCTTGGGGATAGGGTGAGAACACGCTTCCCCTCGTGAAAGCAGACGGGATCGCGGCACTGCCCAAGGGCTGACAACGTCCCACTCGCTCGGAAAGTTCCAGCTTAGAGCCTTGGGAACAGGTATCAGGACAGGCCAAAGCCTTCAGGGGTGCAGAGTGGAAGTGGGGCTAGGAGCCATGCAGGGGGGAGGGGACACAGGCAGACGCGATGGGGGATGAGGAGGCTGCTTTAAGGGAAATGTCTGGGCCTGCCACCATCAGCCTCCTCAGGGTGCCAGGCTGGGCCTTAGCCTTGTGCTCCCGGCCCCCCTCCCACCCCGCACCCCCAGGCCTCACCGTGGTGGAACTGAGAGGCAGGTTGGCTTTCTTCACTAGCTTCCAGCTGGCTGGGGAACCCTGAAAGAGAGGGGGGAATGTAAGACGCTACGGGGATGTGGGGGGATGCTCTGGGACCAGCTCTGGGACCAGCTCAGGCCCGGTGTCTGGCTCAGGGCTCATCTGTCAGTGTGGGTCCCCAGCAGGAGAGAAGTAAGGCCAACACTCAGCCATCTGTGGAGGGCCCAACCGGGGAAAGCAGGGGTGGGCTGAAATGTACACAGACAAGTACGTGTGTGCACGTGTGTTTAGGGGTGTGTGTGTGTGTGTGTGCTTGTGTACACGTGTGTGTGATTATACACTGTGACCCCCTTGCATTCCCTACACTCTGCCTTGTGCTAGATAGAGCCCTCGAGCGGGCTCTCACTTCCTCACCAGGAAGACCGCTGCCCCTCGGTGTTCTGCTTGCCCATGACACTGTGTAGCAGAAGGTGCCAAGGAACATGCCTGGAACTGAGCCAGGGTGCCCATCGGCAGGGGTCCGAGGGCTCTGCCCATGGCCGCTCCTGACCACGTGCGAAAAGAAACCTCTCAAGAATGATGGGCCATTTGGAATTTCCTGGCTGGAAGGAGACACTGAGCCTTTCTCTCCTCATGTCCAGCGTTTCTGGGCAACTGGGGTGAGGCAAGGTGAAGAAGGGGTCTCCCAGGTCCCCAGCCGATTTGGCGAAACTCAGGAATTTACTCTGGCAAGTGCTCAGAAATGCAGAATTTTGTTCCTGGCTTGACAATGTCATCTGTCTGTGACTCAGGTGGATCCTAGCCTCCCCTGGGCCTCCGTGGCTCCCTACAGCAGGGGCTAGCCGGCTACTCTGTGCCCCGCCCGCCTGCCCGCCTGCCCTTACCGTCTCCGTGGCCCCAGGTGCTCAGCAGCGGCACCTCGAGGTCCAGCGGCACGTCGAGCTCCATGCACACACAATGGATGAACGCCTGCCAAGTGGCCTGGCCTTGAGAGTACAGTCTTCTCAGTTGTAGGATGACCCCCTGTGTGGCATCCTGGGCCTTGTCCCCGGAGCTCAGGTCCATCTTGGGGAGGAAGAACTTCACCTTGACATTCAGCCATTCTGGGTCTTTGCTGAGCAGCCTCACGAGCCAGTTCCACAGGTGCTTGGTGCCCAGCTGGAGGCTAAAGGGGTCCATGAGGAGCTGGCCCTAAAGGGACGGGGAGGCAGGTGAGTTGGAGGACAGGTGAGCTGGGGGCAGGGAGCAGCGGAACAAGTCAGCTGGTAGGAAGCCAAAGGGATACTCAAGAACCACCTCCCACATCTGGGGGTCAGTGGATAGGCAGACAAATGACTTCTTTGTGGAGTCTCCCTGCCTGTGTCCAGGGTTCAGTCCCAGAGCAGTCTGCTTCATTTTGTACTCCTTACCCCCTGCTTTTTGTGCTCGCACCCTGGCTCTGGAAGGGTCCACTTCATCCCCTGTGGATGGTCTCCTGAGGATGCTTTATTTTTTCTCGTTTCAATGGACCTATTTGTGCTGAATGATGTCTGAGCTAAACTCATGGCACAGACAACTAGCTGTCCTGCTAGCCCCAATCTACTCACCGCTTCTTCCTCAGTATTAGAACTCCTGAATATTTCCTGGTCATTTGGAATAAGCTCTATTTCCCAGCCTCCCTTGCAGTTAGAATAGGCCATCTTATTAAGTTTTGGCCAAGGGATAAAGGTGGAAGTGTTGTATGTCCTTTTTTGCTTCCTCCTGTTGGTTGGGATGTCATTGTGATGGCTGCACCTAGGGCAGCCATACTGGACCATGAGGTGGAAGCCAGTGTGGAAAAAGGTGGAGGGTAAGGCTTTCCACTTGTCCTGAACTCCTCTGACATGACAAGGAAACACATTTCTACTTAAAGCACTATTGTTTAGGGCTTTTTGCTACTTACAGTGAAACTGAATGGTAGCTAATACAAACCATCTTTCTCTCAGCAAATTTTCCCCTTCTAAACTGACACTCAAACAACCTGCTGGTAGGAGTACCAATATAAGGCAAGGGGCACTTACATAGCAAAGCTTTAAAAAAAAATTTTAAAAATTCTATTTTTAGCACTCTAACCTTAGGAAATAATTACAGGTGTACATAAAAATTTTAATTACAAACTGTTTCATTGCAAGGTTATTTATAATAGATAAAAACTGGAAGCAACCCGAATGTCCAAAAATGGGATTTGCTAACTAACTGGTGGTCCATCATATGGTGGAAAATGCTGTCACATTACTTTCTGGTATGTTTCCTTAAGAACAGTAGCAAACACTTAGAAAGCACAGACTATGGGCAAGGCACGGTTCTAAGTGCTTTCTGTGTCTCATATAATCCTCAGGACTACAGAGACCCCACTTCCAACTCTGAAAAGAGTGGGAGGCTCATCCAGGAGGAGCTGCCTTATCAACTCTGAGGCTGGGGTGTAGGACTGTATGTTTGGGGTTCAGACTGCAGCTGCTCCCCTTGACTCCCAGCACAGGCCTGTGTCCCCAGCCCCCTCTGGCCATCCCTTGGCAACAGGACTGATAGCAACAGCTCCTCACTCAGCCACAGAGCTTTAGAATTCATGAAACATGCTCACATCCATGGGGAAGCCAGGGGTCACCATCCCCACTGAACGGATGGGAAGACTGAGGCCAAGGATATCCCCAAGGTCAAAATGCAAGTCCATGGTAGAGCCAGGCTCAGAGCTGAGAGCTGACTATCGGGTCAGTAAATTTCTGAGCCCTTGGAGCCCTAGGTGGCACCAGACAAGGACTAAGTCCCTGGACTTGGTGTGATCTTGGTCAGGGTGGTGGTTATGGCTTAGGACATGGTTTCCTTCCGGGCTATGGTGTTCAAAGTCCGCGATGCCCATAAAGAGATGAGCCAGGACAGCAAGGTGTCAGGTGGAGGTGAGGAGTGTCTAGGTGGTATAATTCTGGGGGAGATCTTAATCCTCAAACGTGTCCACCCGGCCGGGCTGACACAATGCTTTTGCTCCTGCCATTAAGGGTCGGTCCCCTTGGGGTAGGCATCGCACTCTTTAAGGAAAACTACCCGTGGGGAGAAAAGGCGTATTACATTATTACTGGTCGTTGCGGCTTCTACAGAAAAGCGCCTTGGAAACAGGATTATAGCAGAAAGACCTTCAGCCCCAGAGTAGGCAGACTTGTACCCCCTGACCCAGCGGGGTACCTAATTCTCTGCAGTAGGCATTAGAGCTGCCCACAGATCATCTCTTTCTCCTCTTTCTAGACCTGTGGTCGGATGCAATCCTCTGCCCCCTTGAAGTCAGCCATGGCCACGAAACCTGCTTTGGTCAATGAAATATGCTAAAGAATGACTTGTGCCATGTCTGTGCAGAAGCTTGAAGAGCCAACGTGCGATTCACGGAGTTGTTTCTTTTCCTCTACCCCAGGGCCCAGCACTACCCCAGAGCCTGGCTGCTCCTTTGGCCTGGGGCCAGCAAAAGCATCATGTGGAACAGCATCCCAGCTGATCGACAAGAGAAAGAAGTGGGGGCAGAAATAAGCTTTCGTTGTCCTAAGCTGCCGGGACATGGTGGTTGTTGTGAAACCATAAATGAGCCTACCCTAGCTGATACATTCACAGTCCAGCCTTGAGCAAGTTTCTTCTCTAGCTGGGCTCAGTCACACCATCTGTAAAATGGGTAGACTGGATTCTGTCTCCAGGCCCTCCCTGATCTTCTATGTCTGATGACCTCTCAAGCTGAATGGAGGCTAAGGCGAGGTTTATTGTACGAGGGGCAGCCCAGTGAGGTAAATCTAGATAGGGAGCAGTCTTGAGAGGGACTAGGACAGGAGTGAGGGAGCGGATGGGAGGGAGAGAGAGGAGGTAAAAGGTAGAGGTCACTCACTTGGCCTTTTGGCTCATCATAGATGTTCTATGGTGTCCGCAGAGACCGTCTCATGAGTTCCTGAGCCAAGTCCTGTGCTCCGAGCTGGATTTGCAGGTCGTTTCCTCAGACAGTCTCCTAAAGAGAGGCGACAGGGCACTCTGCTCACTATTCCAAATCCCAAGAGGAATGCTGTAGGTAAGGCACCAGCCCTTATTCTCCTCCAGAGACACCTTGGAGGCATTCCACCCAGAAGAGTCCCCTTACCCTCAAGCACAGATCTTTTCCTTCCTCAACCACATCTCCTTTCGTCCCTGGACTGTGCACACCCCAGCCCTCTCTGGTGTCACCTCCTGCCACATGTGACCCAGAGGGAGTCCTTCCTTCTCCTCCAACTTGCACATTTGCCTTCCAGGGGCTTGCGGTATCACAGTAGGCCTCTGGAACCCAGCAGACTTCTGACAGCTAATTCATTTGGATGTAAATGGAATAAATCCTCACCCCTAATGCCAACTTCCTTTCTCAGTAAACTCCCAAAAGTGTAAGATTTGCAATCTTATATTTGCAAGTTCTTATATTTGAAGAATTTTTGAGTCAGTTGAGAATAAACATTCCTATTTTTTTTTAAAGATTTTATTCACTTGAGGGGAGCGCCTGGGTGGCTCAGTCATTAAGCAACTGCCTTCAGCTCGGGTCATGATCCTGGAGTCCTGGGATCGAGCCCCGCATCGGGCTCCCTGCTCTGAGGGAAAGCCTGCTTCTCCCTCTCTCACTTCCTCTGCCTGTGTTCCCTCTCTCGCTGTGTCTTTCTCTGTCGAATAAATAAATAAAATCTTTTTAAAAAAAGCTCTTATTTATTTGAGAGAGAGAGTGTGGGAGAGAGAACATGAGCAGTGAGGAAGAGCAGAGGGAAAGGGAGAAGCAGGCTCCCACTGAGCAGGGAGCCCACACGGGATTTATCCCCAAGATCATGACCTGAGCCGAAGGCAGATGCTCAGCCGACTGAGCAAGTCAGGTGTCCCAAGAATAACTCTTCTTCTTAACGAGAAAACCCAGAAGCAGTGATCACTGCCTCACCAAGAACACAATGAAATGACACCCTGGCTCACATGCCTAAGAAAGATGTTGTCTAACAATACAGAATGGGCAAGAAGAACGGTGGCTGGAAAGTATGGGGAGGGAAGGAAGGCACGCAGAAGATCAGGTGTGCATGGATTGGGTATCTATGAACGGAGGGATGGAACAGTGAAGCTTCAGAGCTTTAGATAAATCCACACAAATATGGTGCCTTCTAAACACAGCAGAGGTTAACCACTGTTGTTACAAAGAAGAAAAAGACAGGTTTGAATCCCCCCACCCCTGCATACTTATATGTTGAAGTACGTTACCAGTGTGAATGTACTTGCAGGCAGGGCCTTTGGTCCCTGGGTCTGAGGATGGAGCCCTCGGGAGGGCTCAGCGAGCTTACAAGACAGAGGCAGGGACAGCCTGCTTCCTCTCGGGACCTGCCTCGCCAGGATACCCGGAGAGGGTGGCCATCTACAACGGAAGACACCAGATCTGTTGGCTCCTTGCCCCTGGGACTTCCCAGCCTCCAGAACGGTGAGGAGCAAATGCGCATCATGTAAGCCACTCAGCCTACAGTGTTCAGTTACAGCAGCCCGAAATGACTAAGGTGAACCTGCCTGTGACCACAGAAATAGAAAGAAAAAACCCCTTTGATATGTGGGTTTAAGGTGGTGCCACTTAAACCAGAGCAGGACGACAAGATCCGATCATTAACAGCAGTCATTTAGACAGAAAAGGGCAGAAGTGTTCAAAAAGACAGAAAAGTTCATATGCCTCAAATATTTTGTAACAAACAGTTTAAGTTCGAATGAGATACGAACGAGAAAATGAAGACAACTCTAGCAAGGACTACTTGTTGGGAGAGGCAGACGATAATGGAGAGGCTTCCAAACATCATAGAGCATCTTATTAAAGCACCTATCATTAAAACTTTATGGAATGGTATTAAAAATAGAAAAAAACAGCCAAAGGAGTGGAATCAAAGGGCTTTATGTGCGCCTAAAACACACCCATTCGTCAATGGTATTAAGAGAAGACATATGGAAAAATACATTGTATTAATGCACATGGTGATACAAGTGTTTTAAATTTGGGAATTATTTTTTAATTAAGGGACAGAATGAAAATGTTCTGTATGGAAATCAGGTGGCATCTCACACTCCTACTGAAGGGCCATAAAGAAGGAAAAGACAGTAACGTGTTGGTGCGGATGAGGAGAAATGGGAACTTTATATCCTGCTGGTGGGGATGGGAAACAGAGCAGCCCCCTTGGAAAACAGTGTGGCAGGTCCTTAAAATGCTAACCCAGCCATTCTACTCCCCGATTTCTCTCCAAGAGCAACAAAAATGGACATTCACACAAAAATGTGTACACGGATGTTCATTATTCACAACAGCCCAACAGTGAAAGCAATGCAAATGTGCAGAAGCTCATGAATGGAGAAGCAGCATCGGGTCCTTCTATACAGTGGGATATTACTCAGCAATAATAAGGAGCAAAGTGTAGGTACTGCAGCCAGGACGAACCATAAAAAACATCATGCCAAGCAAAAAAAGCCCCAAAGTATATCATTGAGTAAATGTTTATTTGTGTGTGTGTGTGTGTGTGTGTGTGTGTGTGTGTGTGTGTGTTTGCATACACAGAGACCAACTCTAGGGCTACACAACAGACCAGGGATGGGATTTTGTCCAGGGAGGGGGTACAGGACACCCAGGCAAAGGAGAATCCTCTACACTATACTCTTCTGGACCAGTTTTACATTCAAACATTTTACGGCATATTTTTATTTAAAAAAATATAAAGACATTCACATTAAAGACTAGAAGGGGCACCTGGGTGACTCAGTCGGTTAAGCATGTGACTCTTGATTTCAGCTCAGATCATGATCTTGGGGTTGTGGGATCCAGCCCCGCATCAGGCTTCGTGCTCAGTGTAGAGTCTGCTTGGGATATTTTCTCTCTCCCTCTCCTTCTGCCCCTCCCCACTCTGCTTTCTCTCTCTCTCTCAAATAAATAAATAAATAAAATCTTTTAAAAAATTGAGTAGGGGTGCCTGGGTGGCTCAATCATTAAGCGTCTGCCTTCGGCTCAGGTCATGATCTCAGGGTCCTGAGATCAAGCCCCGCATTGGGCTCCCTGCTCAGTGGGAAGCCTACTTCTCCCTCTCCCATGGCCCCTGCTTGTGTTCCCTCTCTCGTTGTCTCTGTCAAATAAATAAATTTTTTTAAAAGTTGAGTAGATGAGTAGACCATTGTGTAAAGAAGATAAATCCACGGGGATAAATAAGCACAAGAAATGATCAGTGATGGCTCATAGAAACGGAAGTTCCTCTATAAGGTTACATAATAAAACTGAAACAGAAAGAAATCATTAAGGATAAACATGTGTGTCGAGTATGACACAGGGTAAAAATTCAAATCAAGAAGTAATTCATATCTATTAAGGACATATTTTATCCTACTTTTTAGTTGAACACTGGTGTCTTATGGGGACAGAATGACATTTTCCCTGGAAAAGGAGCTGAAGGAGGTGAACAGACAGCTCAAAGAATATGGGCAAGACAGCAGGCCAGGGCCTCTCGGCCTTCAGTCCTTCAGTTCTCACAACTCTACCTCTTGGATGCCCTGTGTGCGTTTTGCAACGTCAAAGTCCCCAACAGCAATCCTGACCTCCCTCTCCCCGCCGGAACTGCCTTCTTTCTCCACCACCACCCTTCCCACATCCCCGAAGCGTGGCCTCCTGCTTCCTGGACTCAGGCCAAGGAGGGCTAACTTTTTCCATGTGTACTGCTGATTCTCACTTCCTCTGTGGCTGCTGCCTAAACCCCGGCGCCACCACTTCTCACTGGTCCCTTTGCACCAGGAGACCTGGTACCTCTTCTGCCCACCCAGTGTCCCCCACGGAGGCTCAAGAGTCTCCCATCAAGCTGTGGCCCATGGCAGGTGCCGCCATCATGCAGAGCGCCTCTCCCACCCCCAGTGAGAGCCAGGGTCCTTTCCAACGCGATCTGTTTCAACAGATAGTTTCAACAGTTTTTATTTTATTTTATTCAACAGTTTTAAAAAAAAACAAAAATGATTTTATTTTTTTTAAAGATTTTATTTATTTGAGAGAGAGGGAGACAGAGATAGTGACAGAGAGCACAAGTGGGGAGGAGAGGGAGAAGGAGGCTTCCTGCTGAGCAGGGAGCCCAACCCGGGGCTCCATCCCAGGATCCTGAGATCATGACCTGAGCCAAAGGCAGATGCTTAATGAACTGAGCCACCCAGGCATCCCCAAACATGACAACTTTAAAAATTCATTTGCTTTTTTTTTTTTAATTTAACTTTTGGAACTTTATGCTTGGCGCTTTATGGTCACAGTTCAGAAAACTGGTTATTTTGTCAAGAGTGTGCAAATGTGAGGGGTGCTTGGGTGGCTCAGCCAGTTGAACATCTGACTCTTGGTTTTGGTTCAGGTCATGATCTCGGGGTCATGGGATGGGAGGGCTCCGCACCAGACTCCGTGCTCAGCAGAGAGTCTGGCTGAGGTTCTCTCTCTCCCTCCGCCACTCCCCTAGCATGCACGCTCTCTCTCTCTCTCTCTCAAAAAAAAAAAAAAAAAGAAAGAAAGAAAGCTCAAACATTAATAGAGTGTACAGTTGCATATGATCTTTTCCTGAACTTAGAAATCTTGTCTCTTCACACTTAATTTAGTTTATTTTGCTTTGTTTCTTTCTCCTTATTAGATTGGCCAGCAGCTGCTGTCTCTTATGTTTAAAGAGACAAAACAAAACTTTCATTTCCATTTAACAGTTCTGGGGAATTTTCTCTTTTTTAGTTTTATAATTTTTTTAATCTCCTGACTTCTCTGATTTACTGAGATGGTTATGTGTTATGTTTATGAGTTAGTTGATTGCTTAAATCATCCCTTAAGTCTTTTCGTTTTAAAAAATAATAAGAGAAACCACTCTTGGCCAATTTCCATAAATTTCTGTCAAGTTTATATCAAGTTCACATTACTAGTAGATTATAATTATAATTTTGAAATGAGTCATTTAATGGAGAGTAAGTTATTCTTTAAATCTTTGCCATTAATTTTTTTGTTTTAATATGCTGTACAAAGAATAAGTCCTATGCAATTTCTGCTTCAGGGAAGTATGTTGAGATTTTCCTTTTTTGCTTGGCATGTGACAAATTTTAAACTATTCCATGACATTTGTAAAGTTACTCTTTTTCAATAAATATGGATTTTGATCCCCCAAGTTATGCCAAAATAAAGTCTAGATGGGGCCAATATTTAAATGTAGAAAGTTAAATGGTAAAAGTACTAGAAGACTACAGGTGTTCAATTTACAATAATTCATGAAGTTGTATGTTGAATTTTCAACATTTTTTTCTACATTATGATTGTACCACACAGCAGTTAGAAATTTTTAAGTGCTGGAAGAAAACATGGGGAAAAGTTTTAAAAATAATTTCAGAACAAGGAGGGTCTAGCTGAGCATGACACAAAACTCAGAAACCATACAAGAAAAAGGGAATGAAATTAAGCAGGTATAAATGAAAACTTCTGTATGCTAAAGAACACAGCAGATAAAGCAAGAAGGCAAATGGCAAGCTGGCAAGAACAGCTACAAGCCACGTCATGAAGACATGAATGCTTTTAATATGTCAAGAGTGAGTACAAATCAATAAGAAAAAGACCAACAACCTGACAGGACAGTGGGCAAAGAACGTTAAGTGTTTACAGAAAAGGGAATACAAACGGTTCTGAAGTATATATGAAAAGATGTTCAACTTCACAGGAAGTGAAAGAAACACACATTAAAAACTAAAAGGGACACACAGTTTCCCAGGTCTTAGATTGTCAAGGAAATTGTATAGCTGGCAAGGTTGTGAATTAACAGGCACTTGAATGCCTTGCTAATCTAGGGAGTGTATGCCGATACAACTTTATGTAGGAAGATTGCAAAGGCCACGGAACCACACCTAGCAATTCCACGCTCATGTGTTTATTCGTCCTGTGCAAAATAACATATGTTCAGGAATACCTAATGTGGCCTTGCTTATAGCAGTGAAAGACTGTCCCCTGAAAAGGAACCAGTTAAATCATGGCACATTCATACGGTAGAATTCCACAAAGTCATTAAAAAGGCTGAGTGATGTGGGATGACACAGAACAGCGTTCCTAACACGCATGCGTGTTCCTCTGGCTGGCGTTATCTCCAACACTCAGCCATGATCTGGCCTGGCCTCATTTCTGTTGGAACCAACATTTCTTGTTGGAACCAACTATCAGCTTCCCACCACCTCTCGGATAAGTCACCCCACATGAATATGCCCACCACAAAGAGGGTGCCACCTCCACAAGGTTCAAAGGGTGAATAAACAAATGGTCTTCCGCCATCGGGCTGCCGGCCACCTGCCAGCCCTCTGTGCACCTGCCACCCTGCCCATGGGATAGGATGCACGCCCCCACCTCCCCATCCTACCTGCCTGGCATACCAACGCCCCTTCCCCTTTCCTCCCACCTGGCAAACTCCCCCTCTGCACCCAGCTCGACTCCAGGAAGTGCTCTAGGCTGCCTTCCTGGGCCAAGCCACATACCCCCACCCATCCTTCACACCTTAGTTCCTCCTCCTCCATGCAAATCTAGCCAGGATGCACTTAGCTGGATTCTCAGCCCACCAGCTTCCCTCTGGATGCTGGTAGTAGCTTGGGGGCCGGGGCAGTGCCCGATTCTGGATCAGAGCAGATGCCTTGCACCAGGGTCCTGGATTTGAGCCTCTACTAGTTGCCAGCTGTGTGGCTTTGGTCAGATTACTTAGTCTCTCGGTGCCTTACTTTTCTCATCTGTAAAATGGGGATTTTCTAGATCAGGCTTTTAGAAGCAGAACCCAAGCAAGACAGGGGCTCCTGCAAACTTTACTCATTGAGAGGGTAAAGGGAGTCTTGCTTCAGCCTGATGCATGGTGGGGACTGGGGGCTGGGTAGCTCTGGAGCGTGAACGATGCCACAGAGTCTGTCCTGACCTGTGAAGGCGCAGGGAGGCTGGGCTGTTACACTCCCGTTACCAGTCAGTCGTTGGCTATGGGCCATGCCCAATGGATAGGGGAAGGAGGCACCTGTATGAGACCGGTGCTATTAGCCAAGTGTGATCCTTCCAGAAGGGTGCTGAGGCTGGCGGCTTGGCTCACGTGGATGGGGGATGGGTGCGCTGGCTGACTGGGGGGGGGGGCAGGTGAGTGAGAGGGAGCACCATCAGAGTCTGCTGTGGACCGTCAAACAACCACCAGGTGAGGTCACTGGGAGACGAAGCAGGGAAACCCCCCACATAACATCCGGCCCATGAGAAAGGCTCAGAACATGTGGACTATGATTACAAATGGTGCCGCTGTTATTTCCTGTCACCTATACAAGGAAGGAAGGGAGGGATGGCAGAGAAGATGCAGCTTGAGTCACAGACTTCTGATTGCTGTTCCTTTGGCTTTTTGCTCTTCCTGACTCCCCAGGCTTGGATTATGGCGGAGCCCCCAGGAGGCCTGGTGGGCCTGTCTTCTTGCCCTGCAGCTTGATGGTAGCCGTCTCATCTCCACTGGTGGGGGGGTGGGGACCCACCTGCCTGTCCTGTGCCCAGGGGCCAGTGGGGAGGGTCAGGCCCACAGAAGCCCTGTCCCCACAGCACTGGCAGGCCTGGTTCTGCCCCTGGCCCCTGGGGACAGGGGGAGCAGCTGAGGACGGCCAATGGGGAGAGAGGGACAGAGTTAAAAAGGGCTCGCATCTAATGTCAGCACCAGAAAGACCATGGTGGGGGGGACTCTCTGAAAGGCAAGCCTGTCACAAAAGGAACTACAAACACTTGGGACAGAAATACCCCCAAATCACAGAAAGGAAAGTGCCACGGAAGATGGCTTCTCGGGACCGCGCAGACAGACAGGCTTGGCCACCCTGGGGTGAATCAGACCCACAGGGGCCCTCACGTCCTCTCAGAATGCCCCATGCCAAGCCCTGCCAGGGGTGACAACAGCGGCCCCGGGGCCCCTGCCCTCCCCTGCGGGTGGCTGGCTATAGTCCAAGGCTTTAGAGGAGGCCAGAGCCTTGAGGTAAAGGGAGAAGCAGCTGGAAGACGCCTGGCTGTGCGACCGTGCCGGGCCCATTTTATAGACGGGGAGACTGAGAGGCCCTCACAGCAACTACGCAGCGCGGGCAGGGCTGGCCTGACCGGGTGCCCGTGTGGGTTCTTTCTGAGAGGCTGATGCAGCCCCTCCCCAGGGATGGGCCCCCTCTCACTGGGGGCGGGGGGGGGCATCCCATAGCACGTGGCTACACAAAGTCGGCAGCAGCCGTTTCCGTCCTCACTCACAAAGCTGGTGGAACAGGCAACTGCACATTTCCACAGGGGACGCTGGGGAGGGGGGCTGATGACGTGGGCTGATTCTTCCTTTGAGAGCCATCATCTTCATTTTCCTCACAAAGTTAGGGTCCCCAGGACTCACGCTCAGTCACATGGTTTTACTGATTTCGAGGTTCCCAGCAGCGAGATCTGCCAGGTCACAGCTGGACAGACACAGAAGTGGCAGCTGACGGATCCTCTCTGGGCCCTGGAGCCCTCTAGGGGGATGGAGTGGGACTCCAGCAGCTGGGGTGGGGAGGGACCCAGAGCAGCCTGCCTCTGCACTCTGGGCCTCAGGCCTGGGATGTCCCCGTCCCGCATCCAACGAGGTCACTCTCTTCTCATCGCTGCAGACTGCAGATCTGGGTCTCAGCCCGAATCATTGCTTTAAGTCACCTCCTTCACCCCCACCACCTTCCCATGCAAAGGGTCTTTCCACCAAAGGACCCCCGAGGGTTTCCAGACGCACCCTCCTCTCGGACCAGGGTGCCCTGGAGCCAGCAGGTGACCGGCGGTGGCCTCGCCTCTCTTGCTCAGCCCCTGCGGTCTGGGCCCAGCACCCACACGAAGTGGCTGGCAAGCCTTCCCCGAGAAAGCTTTCACCCAGCATGTTCCCAGGATCTTCCCCGCCAGGTCTGCAGCTCCCAAACTCGTTTGCGTGTTAGAATCATCTTCATCGGGGGCTTTCAAAAATTCCAACAGGCCACACCCTGGACCAATCATAGCATCATCTCTCGGGGTGGAACGCAGATGTCTGTACCTTCTCATGTGCCGACAAGCTGGGGAACGAATGTTCTAGGCCTGATGACACCCAGCTTTCCACTCCCAGTCGGGGGAGAATGGTTCTGTGTTCCCTTGCACTTGGCGCCCAGCCTCCCCAGCAAACCAGATCCAGGGGATTCTTGCCCTCTGAAAGGCTGAGGACAGGAAAGCCACCAAGACGGCCTTATTTAGATGAAGCCTTGTGGGTATCTCCCAGTGACTAACACTTCCGCCTCTGGCGGGTTCCTTGGCACCTTGCAGCCCAGCTCTGCGGCTCTGCCAACGGCTCTCACACAGGCCCCGGCTCAGCACGGCTACACCCAACTGAAAACAAAGCTGAGGGCTGGAAATCCCCTCTTTATCTCCAGCCTTCCCATTGGTGAGGATCCCAAGGGAATACGGTTTTGGAGTTTTGGAGCACAGAGCGAGACAGAGAAGAGAAAATACCATTTAATCTCACTTACATGTGGAGTCTAAAAAGCCAAACCAGACCAACCAACCAACCGACCTAATGAAGAAAAGACACAGAGAACTGGTTAATGTTTGCCAAGGAGTGTGGGTGTGGGGTGGGCAAAATGGGTGAAGGGGACCCAAAGGTACAAACTTCCAGTTATAAAGTAAATATATCACGGGGATGTAATACATAGAAGAGTGACTACAGTTAATGATACTCCATTGCAGGGGCACCTGACTGGCTCAGGCAGAAGGGCATGTGATTCTTGATCTCAGGGTTGTGAGTTCAAGCCCCGTATTTGGGTGTAGAGATTAAACATTTTTAAAAATCTTTAAAAATGTAAAAAATAATACTCCCTTGCATATGTGAAAGTTGTTAAGACATAGTCCTTTCTTTCTTTTTTTTAAGATTTTGTTTTATTTTTTTAAAAGATTTTATTTATTTGACAGAGAGAAACACAGCCAGAGAGGGAACACAAGCAGGGGGAGTGAGAGAGGGAGAAGCAGGCTTCCCACCGAGCAGGGAGCCCGATGTGGGACTCGATCCCAGGTCTCCGGGATCATGCCCTGAGCCGAAGGCAGTCGCTTAACCAACTGAGCCACCCAAGAGATACTTCTTAAAAGTCCTCAACACAAGAAAAAAATTTTTATAACTGTGTGGTGACAGACGGTCACTACACCTACTACGGAGATCATTTTGCAATGCATGTAAATATCACACCATTATGTTACACACCTGAAACTAATATAATGTCATATGTTAATTATACTGCAGTGGGGGGAGAGGGTGAGAGAATCTCAGGCAGATTCTGTGCCCAGCGTGGAGCCCAATGCTCCATTTCACCATCTTGAGATCATGACCTGAGCTGAAATTGAGAGTTGGACGTTTAACTGACTGAGCCACTCAGGTGTCCCCAAAATGAAAAACTTTTTCAAATAAATAAACAAAATGAGACCTATGCTTAATCCGGAGCCTTTTTCCTAGCTAAAGTACCATACTACCTTCAACAAATAATCTTCTTTCCAAAGGAAGTTACCATTTCCATAGATCTTTACTATTTTTTGCTTATAAAATATAATCAGTCATTTGAAAAGTTCTAAATGCTGCAGAAATATATCACCTGAAGTTTATATCCTATGATCTCACCTTTTAGGGAGAGGTACTTGATTTCTATGTACATTTGAGGCCACTTTTGCCAGAGCTGAGACTCAGAAAACCATTTCCTTAAAATTCTTCTAAGCAGCGTCTCACAGGTAGCTTTGTTTCCTAAAGCCATGTTCACCATGAACAGAAGATAACCCTCAAAAAAAGAAACAAAATAAAGCAAAACCCAAATGACAGCGCTGAAATAGAACCAGAGTCATTGCCTGCCTACAGCCTCCCGCTGCTGGAAGGGGGACCAGGAGTGTGAGAAGCATTAATTCAGCCCCAGCTGAGACTTTCTCCTTGACTCATCTGAAAGGATGTAAGAGAACTGAAAAGAAGATAACGTTCTCCTGTTATGACTCAATTTACACGAATGCTCCCACTGCACACCTCCTAAAATCACCTTGTTGACTCCTACTGGGTAAGTCTCTGCTTGGGGAAACACGACCCATCCATTTCAAGAAGAGGATCCCAGCAAGGCATACGACACCTTCAAGACCGCTGGGGAAAAGGGAAAAGGCTGTCACAAAGACCCGTAAGTCAGCAAGCTATTTCTGATGACTTCTCTCTACAACCAGATGCCACAACAAGATCTGAGTGCCTCAGAGCCCCGGCTCCCCAGGATGTGAATGCTCCCTCCATTTCCCATGAGGGGCAGAAAGAACCATCAAGGCGAGAGGCTGAGGGGGGTCTGAGGTTTGGTGACGGTATGGGCGCCATCCCTCCACCAAGGAGATGGGTGTTGGGGATCTCAGGCAAGATCCCAGCCGTCTACAGATCCCACATCTGCACAGTATTTTAGGAGAAATTTAGAAATGTGGCCTTAAATACTCAGAAATAAAGGTCGGGGAGAGGATGCTGGGAAGATGGCAGAAAGCACCAGGACTCTGTCTCCCCACTAAGACCACAATGGTGCTGGCACCAATCTATCTGATAAACCCTTCTGGAACTCTGGAGACTTTGCATGCTTGCCACTTCCAGGGGAATGCGTGGGTGGTAAACTGGGGTTAATTTCGGTCAATACCAGCTCTGAGCCAGGAGGAGCTCTCCACACTCCAGACCCAGGCACATGGCAGACAGAGGCGTATGTTCCTGGGACAGCCTGCACACAGCTTACAAGAATCGGGGTGAGTAAAAAGGACCTTGTCCCCAGATACTGGAGATTTGTGCTCTGCTTGCCGGTTATTGCTTCTGATCATCGAAGCGCAAAAAGAAAAGGCAAGTAGTCATGGTTGTGGTATCTCCCCTCTCCCTCTGGTTAAACTCTCAGGAGACTGAAAGGGCCAGCTTCCTTTGTTCCCATTATTCTTCCCTTTTCCCCTTTCTGGAGCTAGACATTAAAGACTAGGACATCCAAAAATGACTGCATATAAGGAGAAAATTAGAAAATGACCACATATGCCCAAGGAAAACTCAGAAAAAAAACACAAGAAGACGTTAAAGTTTACCCCTGAGACTGATCCTTGGCCTAGAGACAGCTCACAACGAGGCAAAAGCCAACAAAATAAACAAACAATAACAAAAACCCAGCAAACTGTGGGGAAAGGAGAGAATTTGATTACCAGAGGTATCCCATTATTATATTCAAATGCCCAGGGTTCAACAACAACAACAAAAATCACAAAGCATGACTCATTCGAAGAAAAAAAAAATCAACAGAATCTGTGGCTGAGAAAGACTTAATGGCAGATAATGATTTTAAAACAACTATCTTTTTTTTTTAAGATTTTATTTTTTTGACAGAGAGAAACACAGCCAGAGAGGGAACACAAGCAGTGGAATTGAGAGAGGGAGAAGCAGGCTTCCCGCCAAGCAGGGAGCCTGATGTGGGACTCGATCCAGGGTCTCCGGGATCATGACCTGAGCCGAAGACAGTCACTTAACCTTAAAACAACTGTCTTAAAGAGGCACCTGTCTGGCTCAGTCAGTAAAGCATGAAACTCTTGGTCTCGGGGCTGTGGGTTTACGCCTCACATTGGGTGCGGAGACTGTTTAAAAATAAACTCTTTTTGAAAAAACTGTCTCAAATGCTCAAAGAACTAAAGAAAGAGAAAGTCAAGAAAACAATGTGTAAACAAAATGGAAATATCAGTAAGGAAAAAAAAAGAGAAATCAAAAAGAAATTCCGAAGCTGATGAGTACAATCACTGAGATGGAAAATTCACCAGAGGGGTTCAAAAGCAGATTTGGAAAGGCAGAAGAATCAGTGAACTTCAAGATAGGACAATGGACATTATTGAAGCAGATGAACAAAAAGAGAAAGATCGAAAAACGCAAAACAGAAAGGCAAACCATAAGAGACTCTTAAGTCTAGGAAACAAACTGAGGGTTGTGGGGGGGTGGGGATGGGGTCCTGGGCAACCGGCATTAAGGAGGGCATGTGATGGGATGAGCACTGGGTGTTTATATGCAACTGATAAATCACTAAATTCTACCCCTGAAAATAATAATACACTACATGTTCACTAAATTGATTTAAATTTTTTTTTAATATTTTACTTATTTATTCGAGAGAGAGCATGAGCAGGGTGGGGGAGGGGGAGAGGGAAGGGAGAAGCAGGCTCCTCGCTCAGCAGGGAGCCCGATGTGGGGCTCAACCCCAATCTGAGCAGAAGGCAGATGTTTCACCAACTGAGCCACCCAGGAGCCCCCTAAGCTGAATTAAAAAAAAAAAAGCTGAGGGAGTTCATCGCCACTAACCCTGCCCTACAAGAAATGCTCAGGGAAGTCCTACGGAGTGAAATGAAAGGACACTACGCAGTACTCTGAATCTGTAGGGAGAAATAAAGTTCTCCCCAAAGGTAAATACATGGGCAATTACAAAAGCTAGTATTATTGTAATGATGGTTTGTAACTGTACTTTTTGCTTTCTACAGGATTTAAGAGCCTAATACATTTAAAGAAAAACAATTATTAGTGTAAAAGCTAGTCTCATTGTAACTTTGGTTTGTTTTGTTTTTTTGTTTGTTTGTTTGTCTGGCTTTTTTAAAGATTTTATTTATTTATTTGACGGACAGAGATCACAGTAGACAGAGAGAGAAGAGGAAGCAGGCTCCCCACTGAACAGAGAGCCCGACGCAGGCCTTGATCCCAGGACCCCAAGATCATGACCTAAGCCGAAGGCAGAGGCTTTAACCCACTGAGCCACGCTGGCGCCCATAACTTTGGTTTGTAACTCTATATCTTGTTTTCTATACAACTTAGGAAACTGATGCATTTAAAGAAATTATTAGTTTATGCTTTGGAGCTTATAATATATAAAGATGTAATTTGGTGACAACAACTAAAAAGAGTAGGGACAAAGCAGTAAAGAAGCAGACTTTTCATATGTTACTGAAGTTAAGCTACTATAAATTCAAATTAGAATGTTGTAACTTTAGGATGTTAAATGTAATCCCCATGGTAACCACAAAGAACACAGCTATAGAATAGACATATGAGAAAATTTTAAAAAGTTAAACATTTCACTACAAAAAATTAACTAAACATAAAGACAGAATGCAGGAAGTGAAGGACCAAAAAACTATAAACCACATAAAAAACAAGTATCGCAATGACAAAAATAAGTCCCTCCTTATCAGTAAATACTTTAAATGTAAATCGATTAAACTCTCTAACCAGAGATTGGAAAATGAATAAAAATACATGATTCTTGGGGCACCTGGGTGGCTCAGTTGGTTAAGCAACTGCCTTCGGCTCAGGTCATGATCCCAGAGAGCCGGGATGGAGCCCAGCATCGGGCCCCCTGCTCAGTGGGAAGCCTGCTTCTCCCTCTCTCACTCCCCCCCCCCCCGCTTGTGTTCCCTCTCTAGCTGTGTTTCTCTCTATCAAATAAATAAATAAAATCTTAAAAAAAGAGAGAGAGAAAAAAAAAGATACATGATTCGGGGGTGCCTGGGTGGCTCAGTTGGTTAAGCGACTGCCTTCGGTTCAGGTCATGATCCCGGAGACCTGGGATCGAGTCCCACATTGGGCTCCCTGCTTGGCGGGAGGCCTGCTTCTCTCTCTCTCTCTCACTCCCCCTGCTTGTGTTCCCTCTCTAGCTGTGTTTCTCTCTGTCAAATAAATAAGATAAAATAAAAATCTTTAAAAAAATTTAAAAAATACATGATTCAACTATACACTGTTTATAAGAAACTCACTTGAGATACAAAGACAAAAACAGAAAGTAAAAGAAAAAAGATAATAAAAAAGATATTCCTGGGGCACCTGGGTGGCTCAGTCGTTGAGCATCTGCCTTCGGTTCAGGTCATGATCTCGGAATCCCGGGATCGAGCCCCATATCGGGCTCCCTGCTCAGTGGGGAAAACTGCTTCTCCCTCTCTCACTTCCCCTGCTTGTGTTCCCTCTCTGGCTGTATTTATCTCTGTCAAATAAATAAACAAGATCTTTAAAAAACAAAAACAAAAACAAAAAAACTCAGCAGATCAATTATAATGGGATTCTAGCAAATATCCAAACAATCCAAGAGAGGAAAGAGAAAACCAAGGAACAAAACACGCAGAAAATAAAACACAAAATGGTAGGCCTAAATCAAAATATATTAATCATAACATTAAATGTAAGTAGCCTAAACACATACCAATTAAAGATGGACACTGTCAGAATTGATTAAAAAATAGGATCCAACTATATGCCATCTCTAAGAAACTTACTTCAAGGGCACCTGGGTGGCTCAGTGGGTTAGGCCTCTGCCTTCAGCTCAGGTCATGATCTCAGGGTCCTGGGATCAAGCCCTGCATCGGGCTCTCTACACAGCAGGGAGCCTGCTTCCTCCTCTCTCTTTGCCTGCCTTTTTGCCTACTTGTGATCTCTCTCTCTCTCTGTCAAATAAATGTAAATTATTTACAAAGATTTTATTTAAAAATCTTTAAAAAAAAAAAAAGAAAGAAAAGAAAAAGATATTCCATGCAAAAAATAACCAAAATAGAGTAGGAATGGCTATACTAACATCACAGAAAATAGACTTTAAATCAAAAAAGGATATAGGAGACACAGAAGGACATTATATAATAATAAAAGGTACAATACATCAAGAAGATATAATAATCATTATAAACATTTATAGGGCTCCTGGGTGGTTCAGTCAGTTAAGCATCTGCCTTCAGTTCAGGTCATGATCTTGGGGTTCGGGGATTAAGTCTGCTCTCTGCTCAATGGGCAGTCTATTTCTCCCTCTCCCTCTATGCTTGCTCTCCCTCAAGTAAATAAATAAAAACTTAAAAAAAATTATAAACATTTACATTCCTAATGACAGGCCATCAAAATATGGAGAAATAGACAGTTTTACAATAATAGTTGGAGATGTCAATGCCCCATTCACTGTAATAGACAGAACAACCAGAAGAAGAGAAGTAAGGAAACAGAGGACTGAAGCAAACAATAAACAACTAGTTAACAGACATAGACAACACACTACCCAACAAAAGCATATGCATTATTCTAAAGCACACACACAACATTTCTCAGGATGGACCATGGTCACAAATTAAGTCTCAATAGATTCTGAAAGACAGATACCACACAAAGTATCTTCTCTGACCACGAGATGAAATGAGAAACCAGTAACATAAAGAAAACTGGAAAATTCACAAAAATGTCAAAATTAAACCACACATTTTATGTATTTTGTTAAAGGCTTATTTATTTGTCAAAGAAAGAGAAAGCACAAGCAGGGGGAACAGCAGACAGAGGGAGAAGCAGACTCCCCAACAAGCAAGAAGCCCAATGCAGGACTTGATCCCAGGATCCTGGGATCATGACCTAAGTCAAAGGCAGATGTTTAATGACTGAGCCACCCAGACATCCCATAAATCACATACTTTTAAACAACCAATAGAGTAAAAAGAAATCAGCAGGGAGATTAGAAAATACTCAGAGATAAATGAAATAAAGAACAACACACCAAAACTTATAGGGCACAGCAAAAGTAATGGTAAGGGGAAAATTCACTGTTGCAAATGCCTATATTCAAAAACAAGGAAGGTCTCAAACCAAAAAATTAACTTTACAATTTAAGGAACTGGAAAAGGGAGAACAAACTAAAACCAAGACCACCAGAAAAAAGGAAATGATAAGTGTTGAAGCAGAAATAGAGAACAGAAAAACAATAGAGAAAAATCAATAAAACCAAAATTGGTTCTTAAAATGATCAACAAAATCAACAAACTTTTAGTTACACAGACAAAGAAAAAAAGAGAGAAGATTCAACTTACCAAAATCAGAACTGAAAGTGTACCAGTTCTACAATTCTATAGAAATAGTAAGGATAATGAGAGTACTATGAACAACTATATGCCAACAACTGGAAAACCTAGGCAAAATGGAGGAATTTCTAGAAACACACAGCCTACCAAGACTAACTAAAAAATAATAGAAAATCTAAACAAAGCTGTAGTTAATAAGGAGATTAAATCAGTAATCCAAAAGCTCCCAATGAAGAGAAGCCCTGGATCTTATGGCTTCACTGGTGAATTCTACCACATATTTAAAGAACTAACCAGTTCTTCCCAAACTCTCTCAAAAATAAGAGAGGAGGAAATACTTCCTAACTTACTCTATCAAGTCAGCATAACCCTGATACCAAAGCCAGACAAAGACACTATAAGAAAACTACAGACTAATATCCTTTATGAACATTAGTAGGAAAATCCTCAAAATACTAGTAAATTGAATGGAAATCCCATTAAAAGGATCATATACTGTGATGCCTGAAGGGCTCAGTCAGTTAAGCGTCTGACTCTTGATTTTGGTTGAGGTCATGATCTCAGGGTCATGAGACTGAGCCCTGCATTGGGCTCCATACTCAGAGGGGAGTCTATTTGAAATTGTCTCTCCTTTTCCCTCTGACCCTCCCTGCTGCTTGAGGCTGTGTACCTCCGATCTCTCTCTCTCTCTCTCTCTCTCTCTCTCTCTCTCTCTTCTCTCTCTCTCTAATACATACATACATAAGGAAATAATTTTTTTTAAACAAAAAAGGATTATACACCATAACCAAGGGGGATTCATCCCTGGAATGTAAGGATGGTTTAATGCATGAAATTTGATCAATGGAATATACTATATAAACAAAAGGAAGAGAAAACACAAATGATCATATTGATTGATACAGAAAATGCATTTGACAAAATTCAACACTTTCATTATTAAAAAAATAAAAAAATCTACCAAATTGGAATACAAAGAAACTACCTCCACATAAGAAAAGCCAGTATGCAAACTCACAGCAAATATCATACTTAATGGTGGAATACTGAAAGCTTTTTCCCCAAATTGAGGAACAAGGCAAGGGCATCTGCTTTCCCCAATTCAATATAGAACTGGTATTTTTAGGTAGAGCAATTAGGTGAGAAAAAGAAGTATAATGCATCTAAATCTGAAAGGAAGAAGTAAAATTCTCTGTTTGCAGTTGACACATAATATTCTTATATGTAGAAAAACCACTAGAATCAATACAAGAATTTGGCAAAGTTGCAGTATACAAAAAGCCAACACAGAAAAATCAGTTGCGTTTCGCTACACAAAGGATGTCGAATCTGGAAGGGCATTTACAAAAACAACTCCACACACCATAGCATCAAAAAGGACAAAATACTGAGAAATTAACCAAGGAGGTGAAAAACGTGTACACTGAAAACTATAAAACGTTGTCAAAAGAAACTGAAGGCATAAATAAATGGAAACACATTATAGGTTCATGGATTGGAAGACTTAATACTGTTAAAATGTCAATATATCCAAAGCCATCTACAGATTCAACATAATCCCTACCAAAATCCCAACGATTTTTTTTTTCAGAAACAGAAAAACCCATCCTAAGATTCATATGGAATCTCAAGAGACCCCAAATAGCCAAAAGAATCCTGAAAAAGAAGAACAAAACTGGAAGACCTGTAATGCCGGATTTCGAAACCTGGTACCAACTAAATCAAAACAGTGTGGTATTGGCATAAAAAACCCGACAAAAACAGACATAGAGTTGCCTCTTAAACAAGGTGGGTCTGAACTGCGTGAGCCCATTTATACATGAAATTTTTTCAATATTGTACTGTAAATGTATTTCTCTTCCTTATGATTTTCTTTTCTCTTCTTTTTAAAAGATTTGACAGAGAGAGAGAGAGAGAGAGAGAGACAGTGAGAGAGGAAACATGAGCAGGGGGAGTGGGAGAGGGAGAAGTAGGCTTCCCACTGAGCAGGGAGCCTCATGTGGGGCTCGATCCTCGGACCCTGGGATCCTGACCTGAGCCGAAAGGCAGACACTTAACAACTGAGCCACCCAGGCACCCCTTCCTTATGATTTTCTTTTTTTCTTTTTTTTAAAAAATTTTATTTATTTGACAGAGAGAAACACAGCCAGAGAGGGAACACAAGCAGGGGGAGTGAGAGAGGGAGAAGCAGGCTTCCCATGGAGCAGGGAGCCTGATGTGGGACTCGATCCCAGGTCTCCGGGATCATGGCCTGAGCCAAAGGCAGTCGCTCAACCAACTGAGCCACCCAGGCACCCCTCCTTATGATTTTCTTAATAACTTTTTTCCTCTAGCTTCCTTTATTGTAAGAATATAGCATATAATAAAAATAACATACAAAGTCTGTATTAAATGACCATTTCTATTATTGGTAAGGGTTCTGGTCAATCGTCCACTATCAGTAGGTAAGTATTTGGAGAGTCAAAGTTATACATGGATTTTTGGCAGCCTAGGGGTCAGCACACCTAACCTCCACTTTGTTCCAGGGCCAACAGTATATGGTATAGACTGATGGAATAGAATAGAAAGCCTAGAAATAAACCCTTGCATATATGGCCAATGATTTGTGACAAAGATGCCAAGACCACTCAATGGGGAAAGGACAGTCTTTTACAGTCTTTTCAATAAATGGTGCTGGGCAAACTGGATATCCACACGCAAAAGAATGAATTTGGACCCTTACTTTACACTACATATAAAATTCGCCAAAATGAATCAAGAGCCTAAATACAATAAGACTCTTAGGAGAGAACATAGGACACAAGCTGAACCACAATGATCTGGCAATGATTTTCTCTTACCCAGAGGTGCAGGTAATCAAATAAATATTTATATATAATATATAAATACAAAAATATATATTTATATATATAATATATACACACACACATACAAATTGGACCTCATGAAAATTTAAAAACTTTTGTTCATCAAAATACACTATCCACAGAGTAAAAAGGCAATCCACAGAATGGGAGAAATTATTTGAAAGACATGTATTTGACAAGGAAGTTATCATCAGAGTATACAGAGGATGCCTACAATTCAGTAACAAAACGAAATGCCTGGATCTGAACAACAAAAAGATCTACAACTCAATCCAAAAACAGGCAAAGGACTTGAAGAGACATTTTCTCCCAAGAAGACGTAATAGTGGCCAATCAGCACATGAAAGATGCTCAGCATCACCAATCCTTAGAGAAATGCAAATCGAAGCTACAATGAGGGGCTGGGGTGGGGAACTTAGTCTGTTCCGTGTCTGACTTAGGCTCAGGTCATGATCCCAGGATCCCGGGATGGAGCCCCACATCAGGCTCCTAGCTCAGCAGAGAGTCTGCTTCTCTCTTTCCCTCTGCTCCTTCCCCTGCTCTGCACACATACGCTCATTCAAATACATAAATGAAATCTTAAAAAAAAAAACAAAACTAGAATGCGACTGATGCCACCTCACACCCATTAGGATGGCTACTATCATAAAACAAAACGAAACAGAAAACAACAAATACTGGCGAACATGTAGAGAAATCAGAACCCCTGTGTGCTGTTGGTGGGCTGTGAAAATGGTACAGCTGCTGTGGAAAACAGGATGGTGATTCCTCAAAATAGTGAAAAATGGAATTACCACATGACCCAGCCGTTCCACTTCTGAGCATCTACTCAAAAGAACTGGAAGCAGAGCCTCACATGTCCACGCCAGCATTATTTGCAACAGCTACAACACGGAAAGCAACCCAAACGGCCGACAGTGGAGGAAGGGAGAAGCAGAATGTGGTATATTCATGCAATGGAATATTATTTAGCCTTAAGAAGGAAAGAAATCCTGAGATATGCAACATGGCTAATCCTTGAGGATATTATGAAATAAGCCAGTTCCGAAAAGACAAAGGTGATATGATTGGATACAGAGTATCCAATCGCAGAGACAGAAGGTTGCATGGTGGTGGCCCCGGGCTGGGGAATGGGGAGTTACTGGATAATGGGCACAGTTTGGGTCATACAGAATGTGAAGAGTCCCCAGGCAGATGCAGGTGATGGCTGCACAGCAGTGAGAAGGTCCGTGTCACCACTAAATATTTTAAGTGGGTTAAAATGGTTAAGATACTAACTTTTATGTTAGGTGCCTTTTAACTTCATACAAATAAAGTCTATGTGTTCCTTCAGAAGTCCACATTGAGAACCTAGCCTAAGGAAACAATCCAGAATGCGAGCAAAGGTCTAGCTACCAAGATGTCCGGGTCCGATCTTTCCTGATACAGATAAAGGGGTTCAGACACCCAGCCACACGAAATACCATGGCCTCGGAAGGTTAGCGCAACCCCCTCCCGGGTCTCAGGGAGGAGAGGGGAGGCTGTACAGGGAGGTCTCCTCAGGTGGAGGGCTCCTGCTGCAGGTCCAGCCTTTTGTTCAATTACATGCAAAAAAAAAAAAAAATTAACTCACAATAAGCATTTTGAGCACCGAAGACTGGAAACAAGTCCTCCTCCTCCTCCTCCTCCTCCTCCTCCTCCTCTTGTTTCTTCCTTTCTCTTCCTCCCCTCCTTCTCCTTTTTCTTGCCATTGTCTCTGCCTGGTTCCCTCTTCCTCCAGACATCATCATGGTTCATGGCCCCTGCCTCGCCCCCCTCAGCTGCCCCAGCGTCCCTTGCACGCGCGTGTGCCTACTCCCTCGCCTAACCTGCCTTCTTCACTGCGGTCACACGCTGTGTACTTATTGTCTGTTTCTGCTGGCACATCAGTGAGACTTGTCCTGTTCTCAGCTCTAACCCAGTGCCTAGCGCAGGACCTGACATGTTCTGGAAACTGAGTGGAGTGGGTTAGTGATCACTGGGCGGACCCAGGCGGAATCGGTGCCATCAGCACCCACTTCCCGTGGAGTAGGGGCGTCATCCCACCAAAAATGCCATTTGGGCATCCTACCTCCAATAAGTTTCTGCGCGCGCGAGTGTGTGTGTGTGTGTGTGTGTGTGTGTGTGTGTGTGTGGCGGGATGTCTCCTCCCTGTGTGGCCTAGTCTCTCTCCACCTTCTCCCTCTCCTCCCTGCTCTTGGGAGCAAATACAGCACCACACCCCCTGGCACCCCAACCCACTCACAGGCCCTACGCAGAGCCTGCCCTGCCCCCTCATATCCCGGTCCCTGCTGACCACCGTGCACACGGGCCCTACCCACCCCAATCCTAATCAAGGTATTTTCCCAAAAGTACTTCCCTTCTTGAGAGCAATCTGGTGGGAAATGTGGAAAGAATTAAAATGTCACCTTAAAAAAAATACACATCTATATCTCTATAAAAACAGAGGAAACAGTCCATGCATAGTAGAAGAAAACAAGACCTAATCTAAACACTTAAAAAGGCAGATACAGTTCCACTATTCTACGGACAACTATGCAGCCGCTTAAAATGCCAACATACTCATAAAGAGTGAACTTCCTTAATATGTACAGCATTTTTACAAATAAATAGGAAAAAGACAGAAAAGTGGAAAAAGGATATGAATAGACAGTTTATGGAAAATGAACTGCAAAAAACCCTTAAATATTTGAAAAGATAAGAGAAATGGAGTAGGGGTGGGGAGAGAGACACTATTGTTCCTCTCCCTGATCTGCAAATAGGGAAAAGTCTGGTAACGCACATGTTGGGTGGGTGTGGGAAGCAGGCCCCCTCACACGCAGCTGCTGGGAGTGAGATTTAGTCCAACACGTAAGGACGGTAATTTGTCGTATTTATCAAAGTTCAAACTGCATATTCCTTTGACCTTGCAAATCCACTCTCAGATGTATTTTTGTTTTCTTTCTTCCTTTTTTTCCTTCTTTCTTTCTAGATTTTATTTATTTATGAGAAAGAGTGAGAGAGTGTGAGAGAGCAAATGTGCAGGTGTGCAAGCCAGGGAGAGGGGCAGAGGGAGAAGCAGAGTCCCCGCTGAGCAGGACGCCCTATGAGGGGCCCGATCCCAGCACCCTGAGATCATGATTTGAGTGGAAGGCAGATGGTTAACTGACAGAACCACCCGGGCGTCCCTCCTGGATGTTTTTCTTAAAGACTTATTCTCACGTAGGTAAACATGATGCTTAAACGAAGATATTCATTACAGCACCGTTTGGGATAGCAAGAGACTGGAAACAACCTAAATGCCCAACAGTAGTTAAATTAATTATGGCACAACCATAGAGTGAAATGCTCTGTAGCTGTTAAAAAGAAGCAGACTTTTGTTGTTGTTGTTCTGATGTGGAAAGATTTCCAAATTGCATTAAATTTTTAAAAAGATTTAAAAAACACTATATAGTATCACCTTTTGTAAGGGGGATATCTATATCTATATTTATATCTCTATCTGTCTCTCTGTGTGTCCGTCTATCTATAGCCATGTTTGTAAAGGCCCACCTGAACGGTCTTCAGGAGGAGACATAAGAACCTGGGAACACTGGTGCCTTTAGGGAGGGTGAACAGGTGGCTGGGAGACAGGGCAAGGTGGAGACTTTCTTGGCATTCTATACCAATTTGTATATTTTATATTATTTTACTATATGAATGTATTAGTTACTAAAATGAAATAATTTCAAAAATGATACAGGATGTACTTTCCCTTTAATACATAATTCCATTTCACTCAGTTTAAAAAGTATAACTCCATTTTGGTTTTTATGTATGAGTTCACTGAAAAATATGAATATACACACATAGAAAAAAGATTAGAAATAAATCAAAGTGAAAACAGAGGTCATCGGAGGTCAAGTCAATGTTCCCTCAGGCTCTCTGAAGTTCTCCTTTGCGAAATGTCAGAGGCATCTCAGGTAGAAGGGCTGCTAAAAACCCTTTTGGGGAAGACTCCGGAGTCTGAGAACTTATCGAAAGACTTTGGAGGGACCCACAGGTTGGAGCAGGAGTCCCATCACAGAGAGATAGGCTTGAAACAAGCAGGATAAATGAGTGACCTCATGGTTCCCCATGACTCTCATCTCTCCATCCCAGGAAAATGACTAGTTTCATTCCCTGCTCAGCTAGGGAGAAAGGATGACCACAGAGCAGAAGAGTCTGGGATCAGAGATGGCCAGAGGAACTAAGCTCACACCTACCTCTACCCTCCAGAGTCACAGAGGGCTGAAGAACACTTAGGGCTTCCCTAAAGAAGAAGAATGGGGTTCATGCCAACTTCACTCAGCTCCCAAGGACCCAAGAGCCCCCAGATAGCATATGGGTGACATAATCACTCCCAGTTTACAGGTAACAAGTCTCACATGGAACCAAGTGCTTGCTTGCCCCATCCCTTCTGCAATGGTTCTAAGTACAGTGTGTGAGAGAAACATGTTCTCCAAGGCGGCTAGAGGGATGGAAATCTTCCCTTCTCCAGACAGCCCACACCAACAGCCAGACTGATCATGTTTCTTTTTTTTTTTTCCTTTGCAAATCCTCTAGGTGTTTTCCTTGCAGACCGGGTTCCCATTCCAGTAGACTTGGGGCTACTAGCCAACCATCACAAAATAGATCTAGCAAAGGACACCAGTGGTTCAGGTTCTCAGAACCCCTACAAAAAGTTTTTACAAAGTATTGGCACTTGTGTTAATTTGCTTCATCCTTAGTCCAACTCTGGAAAGCAGAAGCAGGGTTCGGGGTTCGGGGCTGGTGAGTTAGCTTCCTAGCTTCGTTACAATTGTAGCAAAGCAGCCGCTGCGGGAGGAGCCCTCCTTGCCTCTTCTGCGTTCTGCAGGTGGCTGGCAATTCTTGGGGCTCCCTGCCTTAGAGATGCATCTTTCTGATCTCCGTCTCTGTTGTCACCTGTCATCTCATGGCATGTGTCCAGCTTCATAAGCTGACCTCCTCTCTTACAGGGACACCAGTCACACTGAATGAAGGACCCACTTACTCTGGTGTGACCTCGGCTTAACTAATTACATCTGCTACGACCCTATTTCTAAATAAAGTCACAACTCAGAGATACTGAGGGTGAGGATTTCAACATATCTCTCTCAGGGACACAACTCAATCCATCACAGCTGGGAAAAGACAGAGTAAGGAGTTTTGTGGAATTTTCCTCAATGGACGGGGGTATGGGTGTTGGGGGACAGAGAGACTGACCCGGCCCTGAAAACGTCAAGTCACCTCTGAAAGGGGTGGAGGCACAAAGTTGAGCATCCCGTGAAAACTCTTCCAGAGAGGACGCCTGGGTGGCTCCGTGGGTTAAAGCCTCTGCCTTCTGCTCTGGTCATGATCTCTGGGTCCTGGGATCGAGGCCCACATAGGGCTCTCTGCTCAGCGGGGAGCCTGCTTCTCCTTCTCCCTCTCCCTCTCCCTCTGCCTACTTGTGATCGCTCTCTGTCAAATAAATAAATAAAATCTTTAAAAAAAAACCAAAACCCTCTTCCAGAGAACTTTCCCTTCTGCCGGTCTGCCCTCACGGAGGACCTGCTGCTCTCCACGTGCTGAGGGGGACCGGGACTGGGGGTTTGCTCTGAAGGACCTATTATCACTCCCAGCTCACAGATGAGAAAGAAACTGATGTTCTGAGAGAAGAAATTGTCCACGGTCACCCAGCAAACACAAGGTGCTGAGGGCCGTGGTCCATCGGCCTCCCACACCAGGCACCGGCCAAGCCGTGTGCCGTGCTGGGGACAAGGCAGGCGGACATGATCAGCAGCTCGGCGAGGTTCTAGGAAAGCCCACTGCAGGGAAGCCCACGTGCCTGGGAATGATCCGTTTTCCCTCCCATTCTGTTCGCCAACAGAGGTCAAGCCAAATGCTTTTCCAGACTTAGTGCTTCTTAGAGAAAAGGAAAAGCAATTCGGAGGGAGGCAGCTCTGGGCACTGGCCTGGGGGTACAGCCCACCTCCTGACACCCCCGGGTTTGGGAGGCTAGGAATTGCTGGCTTTCCAACTGCTTTTTAAGTCTGCAAACCCCTAAACTTTTCAAAAGGAAACGGAAGAACCCCCAACTTATAAAACGGATGCAAACCAGGCCTAAGGCAGAGGACCTCTCCCAGACCTCCCCAAACTCCAGGTCCTGACCTCCTGAGTGAGAAAAATGGCTGAAAACCACATAAAATGCAAAAAGCAAGTAACAAAATGATGCCCACGTTTTCACCTGATTATGAGGTTAAAACGTTCATTGGATATAGTCTGTAGCGATGTGACAAGAAGGAATTATTATTAAATTGCTTCCAGTCTTCGCATGAGGCTGTGGTTGTACATTTTTTTTTTTAAATTCCTTATCTTTTAGTACATTCTGAGCTACCTCGGTTGAAATGCTGTGATGTCTGCCATTTATTTCAAAATTAGGTGTGGCACAGATGAAAGTAGGCTGAGCCAGGGGGGAGTTGAGTGTGGTTACGTGGGCTTCCTTATATCCAAACCAGCAAGCTGCCATGGCTCAACGAACTCTGTCCTTCTATCCTCCAATAGGTGCAGCGCTGTCCATATGATAATTTTTTACAAAAGCACGTTTAGGCTAAAAAGTGTGAATAGGGCAGAATGAGTCATGAGACTTCTGAAATGCTTTTTTTTTTTTTTTTAATTATTCAGGTAGAGTTGCCTTCAATGTTATATTAGTTTCAGGTGTAAAACAGCGAGTCCACAATTGCACACTCGTGTAGCGACCCCTCTACTAGAACACCCACCAAGGCCTCGAGTCCATCTCTCTTACTTGTTCCGTAACTGAAAGTTTGCAACTTTTTGTAAGGCACTTATTGAGGTAGGATTGACATGCAAAGAGATGTGCTTTTGTAATATACAGAACCTGATGAGATTAGAGGTGAGTACACACCTGTGAAATCGTCACCGCGATCTATGCCCTACGCCCATTCATCACCTCCAAAAGTTTCCCCACCTCCGCCCCCTATTATCATCTGCGCGTGATAACGCTAGGCTTTACGCTGTACAGATCTCCAGGACTCGAGCAGACAACAAAGTTTGTACCTCTAGATCCCCTTTATCTATTTCGCCCCTACCCCCTACCTTCTGTTCCTATAATTCTTTAAAAAGCAACTAAAAGTTAAAGTTCCCGGAGCGTTGGCAGAGTGAGGAGAAAGGGGAGCGCAGCCGCGTACGCCGCCGCCCCTCAGCCCAGGTGACCCCGACTTGCCTCCCTCTGCCGCTGGCACCCTCGCTCCCAAACTCCGCGGGGCAGCGGGCGCCCCAACTGTACACCGGTCCGTCGATCCCTGCACCCGGCCACCCGGCCGGCGGCGCCCCCTGCCCAGCCCCCTCGGGAACCTCCCATCCTCCCCACGCCGCTCGCCCGGCCGAGCCCGCAGCCCGGGGCGCGCTCTCCACTCACCCACCGCACTCCAGCCGGTCTGCGCTCCCGCCCCGCCGCGCAGCGCACGAAACTGAAAGCGAGCGGAGAGCCACAGAGCTAGTACCCGGAGCGGGCGGCCACTGCCGGGAAATCACGTGGCTTCCAAGTGCGGCGGCCGGCGGGGGCGCGGGCTGGGCGGGGGCGCGTGGCGGCTCCTGCGCTCCGCACGCGGTGCGCCCCGACCCGGGCACAGCCCCGGGAGGGACACTGAGGCAGGGGCGCGCGCGTGTGGAGGGGATCAGGGTGCCGCAGGAGGACCCTGGGCTGAGTTCCCCTGTCTCGGGCTCCTGGGACACTAAAGAGGCGAGGACAGTGTGGGAAAGAGGAGCCGGTCGCTGTGCAAGAGGAGACAGAACCCAGTGGGCCTGGCTCCTGTCCCACTGTGCTCTCCAGAATGAAAGGAGGGGAGAAGACGGGTAACAGCAATAACTGGTCTTACTAACTGAGCCTTCGGCTCTCTGACCCGGTGCCAGACACTATCTAGGAATTTAATCTTCAGAATAACCCTAAAATGCGGACACACGCATGACTCCATTTTACAGATGAGCAAACTGAGGCTTAGAGAGGTGAATGAATTTGCTCCAGTCGCACAGGCAGAGATGAGGAAGAGAGGAAGCAAGAGCACCAGTCAGACAGAAGGAAAATGAACTGGCTCCGCGGGGAGGGCCTCTGCAGCCCTCCTCAACAAGGACTGGTCCACCTACCCTCTCAAAGCTCCACTGCCCAGGACAGGGAGCTCCCTTTCTCTTGCCGAGGACAGATCCGTCCTGGGAACAAGTCAGCCTGCTAGCAAGATCTTCCACTCACCTCCCTGTGCCGGCTTGCACTCTCAGATCACTTCCATGGCACGTGAGTACGAGGGTACTTCAAGGTAGCTGTCCCATCAGTGTCAGACACCCCCGGATCGAAGTCCTACTCTCCAACTACTGGCCGAACACTTTACTCAGGCCTCCTTGACCCTGCCAGTGCCCATGAGAGTTCCTGGTCAGCTTAGTGAGGCACACCCTTGCTTTGGGACGCAAGAGATAAAGAGAAACAAGCCCAAGAGAGGGGCGACTGGGTGGCTCAGTTGGTTAAGCATCTGCCTTTGGCTCAGGTCATGATCCCACAGTCCTGGGATCGAGCCCTCTGAGGGCTCCCTGCTCAGCAGGAAGCCTGCTTCCCCCTCTCTCTCTGTGCTCCTCCTGCTTATGCTCCTTCTCCATCAAAATAAATAAATAAGATCTTTAAAAAAACAAAAACAAGGCCAAGAGAGCACTTGGAGGGACCAGAGCAGGGCTTGGAAGGAAGCTGACTCTGAAGTTGGTGGCCTCCCATCAAATGGTCCCAAAGGTAAAGGGGCAGCTCTCTTGCCTCCCAGCCAGCAATATAAGCTAGGCCCTTTGGGCACCTTCATGATGTGGACCCTGACCTCTTCTCTCTCCCTCTCCTCTTTTCTCTGTGCTACATCAGCCTCTGTTCGTTTTCTTTTTCATCTTTCCTGGGAGGGGAGGGGCGGAGGGAGAGCAGGGCGAGGCGGGAGGGGGAGAAAGAAACCAAGCAGGCCTCAGAGCCAGTGTGGAGCCCGACACAGAGCTCTAGCCCATGATCTAAGCCGAAATCGAGAGTCGGATGCTCCACACTGAGCCACTCAGGTGTCCCTCCATTAAGTTTCTTGAATCTGTCATGATTGATTCCTTCTGCCCCAGAACTTTGCATATGTTCGTGTCTTCCTCTTTCCCCATCCCATTTGGCCCGTGTGGTAGGAGGGGTTTTCTCCATACATCCTTCCTGGAGCCTGGTGTCTCCCAAGACTGGGATGAGGGTAGGAAGAAGACCTGCTCTGAGCATAAGGTGGTTTAGCTGAAAATATGCTTATGAGAGCTGTGTCTTCCATGTTAAAGCCTGATTTGCTTTTTAGGGGCTCCATCCTCCTCTTCTATCAGAAAGCAGAGCTCTGTGAGGGCCCCTCGCTGTCCCCGCTATCCTTGGGATCTCAAGCCCCTATATTTCCTGCCCAACACTGGAACCACATGGAACAGAGGGTGACAACTGATGCGGGAAGCTGGTCAGAAGAGGAGATAGTCCCTTTGGTGCCCACCTTTGGGTGGCCAGAGGGGCTGAAAGGAGCCAGTGCTGTGGGGCGGGGAGGGGGAGAAGGTCTGAGAGATGCTCTCTGTTGCCCAAGGGGAAGACAAGGAAAGCGACCAGGTCAATCCCGCTTCCACCATTTCCTCTCCCAAAGACACACAGCCAAGCCCATATGCAAGAAAGGCAAGGCCAACTCAGTGTATCTTGTGAGGAAGGGAGCGGAAAGCCCTCGACAGGGCCTCCCAGAATGTTCCCTGCACCCCCCAGTAAGCATGTCTGAGATCCCCCCATTAGTGTCACCTCATATAGGTGAATATCCCACAATGTCGGGGTCAGAAGGGAATTTGGAGAGCATCCAATCCAATACTCTCGTTTTATAGGAAGGGAAACTGAGGCTCAGGGCTGGGCTTGCACCGGTCCCAGCCTTCCAGCCTGAGGCTCTTTCTGTCACATCAGGTTGCCAGTAGGGGACCTGTGCCCTTAAAGTGGGTTGAGCCATCCCATGTGGCAGCAGAGATGATATTCTCTGGGTCAACCAGAAACGGATCCACGCTCTGGCCGGGGCACCAGTGTGCGATGCCATCAGTGGGGAGAGCTGCCTCGAAGGAAGGGGACCCAGGATCCTTTGTGGCTGGAGGGTCAGACGCCTTCCCAGCTCTACCCGAGGAGTGCTAAAAGGTAAATGGTGCCTCCCCATCAGGCTCATGTGCCCCAACACTTCTCCAGCCCAAACTGACCTCAGGGATGACCCCCCGGGTGACCACTGACCACAGGAAGTTCTGGACAGACTTGGAACTGCTGTGCCCATCAGAATGCTCCTTGGGCACACAAGTGACCCATAGGGTAGGTGGCCCTACAGCCCAGCTGGGCACTCATCTATATGCCCATGATAAAGTACATCCCATCCCACACCTCTCGTCCTGCCCCCCACATCAGGGGTACCTCTCCTGAGTAGTCCCTCCTAGGCTCTGGGCGGGGGGTAGGGAGGCTCCGACTGTCATCCCGTTCCACAGAGGGGAAATCAAGGCCTAGGGAACAGCAAGTTTGGCCATTGCTCTTTTCACCTCTCGACCCCCTTCATCCAGACCACCTACAACCTAAGGGACTTTCCAGGAGACACCCCGGGAGAAGGGTGGATCACAGGAAGAGACAAGGGAAGGATTGTGCGGTCTTACAGCCTTCGGTTCTGTTGCCTGATTTCCTTGGGGGCCTCCTGTCTGTTCTGTAAGCCAGAAGGAACTACAGAGCTTGTCTCTCCCCTTCTGCCCAAGACCATTTTCCTCTTTCAAGCTGGAAACAGTCTTCAGTTTAATTTGAAATCAAAAAGAAAGGAGAATATGGTCCTCTGTTCCCTCCTCCCCCAGAAAAGAAACTCTAGGAATAACTCTAAATGCCTTTGTCTAATATTTAAGACCCTTCCTTCCTAAGAGAGCCCCTTTGAGTCCTCTCTGGAGATCTGTCATCCCAGTCGCCAGGACTTTTTCCGACAGTCCCTAGTTAGAATTGCAGATTTCAGGGCTCGTGGGGGGCTTAGTCGTTAAGCATCTGCCTTTAGCTCAGGTCATGATCCCGGAGTCCCAAGATCGAGTCCCACATCGGGCTCCCTGCTCAGCAGGAAGCCTGCGTCTCCCTCTCTTACTCCCCCTGCTTGTGTTCTCTCTAGCTGTGTTTCTCTGTGACAAAAGAATAAATAAAATCTTTAAAATAAATAAATGAATAAATAAATGCAGGTTCCCAGGCCCTTCCCCACCAAATCCGAAATTTGGGGGGCAGGGAGGGGAGGGGCAAGAATCTGTTTTGGCAACCTCTGCAGGTGATTTTGATCTATGCCCATGTGTGATCCACAGATAATTCTCAAATAGCCTCCTGAGTCAGAACCATGAGTTCTCTTAGCACCTTCCCTGACTACCTGCTTTTTTTTTTTCCTCAGAACTCTGGGCCCAGTCAGTGGTTAGATAGTCTTTTGTTTGGCTGGCTAGTTATTGGCATCACTACCCATTAGACTGTAAGTTTCATAAAGTCAGGAACCATAGGGGCCTGGCCCAGAGTAAGAATTCAGTAGATACTGTTGAATATATATATATATATATATGGGGCGCCTGGGTGGCTCAGTCGTTAAGCGACTGCCTTCGGCTCAGGTCATGATCCTGGAGATCGAGTCGCAGGATCGAGTCCCAGGATCGAGTCCCACATCAGGCTCCCTGCTTGGCGGGAAGCCTGCTTCTCCCTCTCTCATTCCTCCTGCTTGTGTTCCCTCTCTGGCTGTGTTTCTCTCTGTCAAATAAATTTTTAAAAATCT